>DWNA01002267.1:0-12168 GCA_018249835.1 Heliconius besckei
GCGGAAGTGTCTTAATGTGTAACAGAGTGTCTTAACACTAGGTTCCCAGGTTCTTTCTGGCTAATAAATATTAAAACAAATTTACAACAATAATTATGGATTTTTATTGCATTCTTCCGCATTCATAATACCAGATTTTGGAATAAAAAAACGCCGACAACAATTATAAAGTACCTATGTACTTATTTTAGTAAATGGTGAACATTTTTAAAATATTCATAGCCGATTCGCTTTATTGTTAAGCCACTTTTTCATAGAGAATGAATGGTTGAGCTTAAGCGCTTATGCTACTAAAAGTGGGCAAAATATTTTTGATGTATTTTTACTATTGTTTCATTTTTCAGTATTTTCTATTTAGTAACGACTAAATTTTTATTCGAAATATATATTCCTTTTTTTTTTCTTTTGAGGTAAGGAACCCTAAAAATGGTAAGCGAGTTTACTTGTTCTATAAATTACGTTTTCAGAGAATAAGATCATACATCTTAGTACGAAGACAACTTCAAAGCGAGTTAAGCACCAGTTATCGTGGCTACGTGCTATCACGCGACTATCACGCGATTCATAATTTAGCGCCACGAATTTTTCTTGCTTATTTTTTATTCTTTCTGAGAATTATATTAATAACAGTAAGAATTAATTATAATAAAAATATTTTTAGTCTATTTAAATTTGGCCAGTCAAATACGGCCGCTCTAGCATAAATTTTGCGTTTAGCGTTTTGGCGATAACGTTATGTAATCAGAACTAACTAAATATATAAAAAATAAATTGTAGACTTTCACTAAATGATCGTGAAAAAAAAATAACATGTAAGCATTCCCCAAAGTGGGTCAAATTAAACTGATTTTACATTCACTATCACGGAAGTAAAATAAAAGATTGTAATAATCATGCTCCGAGTGGTAATCGAACCCACAACAATCTCATTTCAAAGACATATCCTGTCCTACAGTATTTCATATAATATTTACAATATTAAAACAGCAAAAGAAAAGACAATAAACGAAAAACAATTGCTTGTTATCATTGAATATTTAATTAATACAATTCAATTATATAATACTAGTGGACCCGAACGCGGCTACGCCCGCTTGAACTATACGAATATTTATTAAATATACTAGTGGGCCCGGACGCGGCTACTCCCGCGAAAATATAAGCCTAAATAATTAAAATAAGTTAAAAAATAATAATAAGTGGAGATTTATTATTAGAAAAAATATCTGAGTAACCGAAATGAACACACAAAAGAAGTTAAGTACCTAAGTTTGCCGTGCGCGCGTACTAAACATTTTTCTATATTAAATAATTATTAATTTTAGCGAACAATATTAAATAAAATCCCAAATGATTAAAATTACGATATCTTAAGTGTATAACATCGGTATAGATAACCGAACTGAGATAAATTAATCATAAGCAGCAAATAATTACATAAAAAATAATAGTAATTTGAAAATATATAAAAATTTACAAAATCATCAAAGTCATCTGCCTGTTCGCGTCGGTCATACTATACCACTCGTAGGCTAGGCTATCTTAATTATTTATTAGAATGTTATACAGTAAACTATAATTTCCATCTAGATGAAATGCTAAAAGTGACTATTATATATATTTTCATAAGGATGAATATCAAATTATAGAAATCATTTAATTTTTGTTAATGTATACAAATCTATATCGGCGCGCGCCATGTATGCATTAAGCAAACTCACTTTGGGTGACGTTTTCTTAAAACAACAAACTTTGCAAGCCGTTGCTGAGCAACGCGTAGCGACGATTGTTATTAACATGGCGGAATAAATTGCATGTCAAATTAATTATTTTAATATATTGGTATATATCGAAAATATTACAAATACCTATTAGAAAAAAAAGTATCCTATGTTCATCCCGAGACCCTCAAGTATCTCTATATGAGTATTTTATCACAATTAAATTAGCCAGTTTGGCCCTGATTGCGTAAAAGACAGACAGACAGACAGAGTTACTTTCGAATTTATAATATAGGTATGGATAACAACGTTATTGCACCTTTTCCTCAAAGGCTAACATTATAGGAAAAACATACTACGACCATTATCTTCTTTCAGTGAGAGTTAAGCGGATTACATACATAAGACGCTACAACCTTTTATCTGGAATCGACTGTTTAGCTAACTAGTGGAAGCTAGTAACATGTGGTGTATAAGAACTTTCTTTATCTATAATTACTTGAAAGATTATAGCAAAACTTCAGTTTTATTAGCGGTAGATGAAATACAGACGAACAGGCTATTATTAGGCTAGCTTTTTCTAAATTTTATAGACTGTTCTATATAGTAACTATTTTGCTTTTAAATTAAGTATGGATGAATTTAAAAATATTTTTTTAATCACTGAGTTTTAATGTTAATTTCAATATTCTGCAAAACAAATATTATACATTTATTAAAAAAAAATTCATTTCTAGACATAAATAGAAACTTACTAAAAATAAATGCTTGTATTTATTGAATGCGTTCTAAAGTTAGGTTTTGACATCTGACCGTAGCGTAGATCTGAGTATTTGAAATTTATGAAAGCTTGATACCTCGACGTGATCTCAAGATAAACAATATTGAGAGACAGCATAGTGACCCTATAAGGAAACATTTTACTCCCTTTGAGGTAGAGAACCCAAAAAAAGAAAGAGCAAGCGCAATTACACATAAATTCCTATAAATTTGGTGGGTTCCACCAGAAGTTCGTAAGTTTTACTTAAGGCCGCTCTATTTTATACAATTCTATAAATAATCATAAATTTTAATATAAAAAATTAATTATTTAACATATATAAAATAAAGCTATAGCAATCCATACCTATATTATAAATTCGAAAGTAACTCTGTCCGTCTGTCTGTCTGTCTTTTACGCAATCAGGCCCAAACCGCTAATTTAATTGTGATAAAATACTCATATAGAGATACCTGAGGGTCTCGGGATGAACATACGATACTTTTTTTCGTCATATTTGTAATATTTTCGATATATACCAATATATTAAAATAAATATTAATTTGACATGCAATTTATTCCGCCATGTTAATAACAATCGCCGTTGCTAAGAAACGATTTGCAAAGTTTGTTGTTAGAAAACGTCATCCAAAATGAGCTTGCTTAACGCGTCTCTCTATTGAAAACTGAAAAAAAATCATAAATATATTTAATAAATATTCGTATAGTTCAAGCAGGCGTAGCCGCGTTCGGGTCCACTAGTATGCTATAACTTCAAAATAAAATCTGACAACAATAGTAGTTTTAAAAAATAAAAAGAACTATAAAAAGAAAATTATGTAAAAGAACACGGTGCAAACAATAAAAGGCAGCAAGCGTCTGCGAATCTCCTTTTATTTATTTTATTCTGGCATCCTATCATGCAGCGTACAGTAGGTAGTATCGCGACAGACAGACCGTTTATCTGTTAACTGACCGTGCCATAACCTTTTGTTGTTATAATGAAAATTATTTTCATAGTAAATTTGCATTTTTGTACCAAAAATATTTATTTTAAGGCCAGTCGACTTCAACGACGACGAAAAATAAAACTTTAAATAACATTCTATTACTAATAAACTAACTTAAAGTTTACGAATCAACAAGAAACTTATGTATTTCGTTTTGATAGCTATCTGAGATAAGTTGGTAATTTCTATAGGATACAACAAAGTCTTTGTTCCTAAGAATGAATGACGTAGCCGTTCTTAGTTTTAATAATGTACCCTTCCTTCTAATTAATTGAACGTCTATTCCCGAACATAATTAGAAGCTTACATTGAGGAGGATTATCTTAGATAAATGAGATACTATTTCAGTGGTAATATAATAATCTTTAAGTGCCAAAAATTTAAGTATTCTCTGAGGCGTTCCGTCCGTACTAAGTTCCGTCAACTCAACGCAGAATGTCTCGTATTCGGGCGGAAAGTGGAGAACGGCGTTTCCTAACAATAGGTCCTTAAGTCGTAAGTAGGGAAAGGATTTTCTTATTTAACTTTCAATAAAACGATATTGTACCTAATTGTTCTGAAGGCATTGCGTTTTGAGTGGCAGAACTCAATACCGCGCTTAAGGGTATGAAAATATTAATATCTGGATTCTTGCTAGTTGTAGTAAGTAGAACAAATAGCCAGGAAATGTAGGTTTTGGCGTCATACAAATAAGCAAGCTCTGAGACCGGGAAAATAACAGCAATGTACATATTTACCCAAGTTCTAATACCAACATCATTTGGACGGTAGATACCAAAGGTTAGGAAAGAAAGTATTTTTTGTAAAAAAACCTTGGCCTATGGTATTAACAAGATAAAAAAATAAATCAGCTTCACGTTGTATCCCCCACACAGCAGGGTAGGGCAGAGGGAACCTACAGTTTCCGACGAATTAATAATAGAAGTTGTAAGAAACGTTTAAGAATTTCGAGGTAGCTTGACAAGAACGTATAGCTTAGAGATCAGAGCACTTGGGCGATTGCTAAGACACGCAGGGTTCAAATCCTGCTACGTTCCAATTTTTTACGTTTCCTAAAAGTGTTTTTCTTTCCTAAATGTAGAATAAGACTTAATTAGTTTCACGCTGTATCTCTTACACAGGCAGAACTCAGCGCCGTGTTTTGTGTCATAACCTGAGCCAGAAAAATACACTAAATAGTCCCTTGAGACGTCCACAAAATTTGCTGAAATTTTTAATTTACTGTACTTGTTACTTGACAAAAACAGTCGTAAGTTTAAATTGAGCCATAATAATATATTTTAACCCTTTTTAAAGCTAGGCCGCGTGACAATTTCAAATATGACGAAGTCGAGTTATGAAGGAAAATAATTACACAGCTAAATAGTCTGTAGGGGCTTGAGTTGCAAGCGTGTTGACGACTAGAAGTGTTCAACTTTGATAATTTGACGCTTGAAGAAAATGGGGACGAGAATTAGTTAAATTTTAATTTTTGTCTTTATATTTATCGTGGTGCAATGGTACAGTGTCTGATGTTAACCGTAATGGTTGTGGGTTCCATTTTGATTCAGTTTTGGTTTCCTATTAGGGGAAATTAATTATTTCTATTTCTCCACTCTGGGAGAAACGTACGGCACTGAATCCACCATTCGACACGTAATATCTCAAACTGGTTTAATGTGAAATTTAAAAAAGTTAATACCTATTTAGTGTAATTACGAAAAAAATACATATTTAAACCAACGAGGAATTATGGAAAAAGCATAAGCTAAAGCTTTGTACGCATGAGCCGCTGCTTCAGTAAAGCTTGACCTGATTAAAAAACAATACTCATCAAAGAAGACCGTAACTCATGAATTTGTTACTAACTGCAGTGTATTTTGCATACTGTATTTGTACTAGTATTCGTGAGTGCCAGATTCTAGGGATCTAAACGGGAAAAAACGGATTCTGCCATTATAGTCTCAAAGACTAAGAAATCTTCCCTTAATTCAAAGTTAATAAAAAATCAATTGCACAAAAAAAATATGATAAAATTAAAAAAAGTAATAGAATTTTCTGAAACAAAATTAGATCAGCTATGATGAGATCTGTAAATAGACCTCGTTACATCTAAACGGGTGTTTACTCGGCCGGTCATAAAATCAGGGGAAATCCCTTCAGTCTTATTAAAGGGAATCTGATGGTCATTATTCTGTTTTGTCGGGAATTACCCGTCTTGTTCGTATTTCAAAGGGCTTTGATAAAGGTATTTAGTTTTTTTTTACCATATTAAAATTAAATACTTGTTAATATTAGATATCTGGTAGAGATGTACAAATCTATAATAATAATAATAATCTTTAATAATAGGCTTTTCATATCTTTTTTTTTCAGCTTTATGCTATAATTTAATTTTTGGTAATTCTTTAGGGCTCTTTAAAACTCTTCAGTTATTTTCCATTAATACGAAATATATTTTATTGTCCTATAAAAGAAATATAGCTAACAGAAATACTATAATATATATTTTAACTTTTTAAAGTATATTTTTAATTAATACGATAACAGCTATCAATTATCTTCTTTTTCCTTTTTTACGCCAGCAGCGCAGCTGCTAAATGAGAAATGTGAAATTTATTTTTCAATAGACAAAATCTTTCCAATCAATTTTTTAGGTGAATAGACAATTGCAAGAAAATGTTGTAGAAAAAAATATCCAAAAGCGATATGTCAATTATTTGTATAACTAATTGATTAAGTGATATATCTCGCAACTTTATCACTTCTCACTCGAGGGAATGAATTATTTTCATTCTGTCGCTCTGATAACAAGACAAGACGTGCCGTGGAGTTCCGCCACTGTATTTTAATTTTATAATATTTGAGATTAGTCATAAAAAAAAACCGAGCAAGTATCATTTATTACTCAATTTCGGCCCAGTACCATTTTTGTACTATCATTATGTCATGCTATTTTATATTTAGTAATAATTGTTTATACGAGTATGGCATTTCAAAAAAGTAAGTAGTAATAACAACCATCAATGCTTAGGAATACGCATTCGAAAGGAATAAAATCCATTTGAAACGTTATATCGGATAAGTACGGTTCGGAAGGAAAAAACGAAAAAGTTCAACACAGACCCTTCCTTCGTATTCTTTGGACCATTTGACACGCAATTTTATGAGGACGTTTCAATAAAATGGGATTCATGGACGCTGAGCTCCATAGACTACATTGTATATTGTATACTAGATACAAGGTCTAAGAATAAATTTACGTGTTAGGAAAAAAGGTTATATTATTCTTTGTTGGACTGGTAGAGTCCAACAAATAAATGCAATGTTATTAACGTTCGATTAAGCAAGATAAAATTTCAAATAATAATTACAGTCCGCAAAGCTTTAGTTGAGCTGTGTATTTGTGTTAGAGATCACTAGATGTAGAGTCAGAAAAAAATCCTTAACAATTAAATTTATTATTAGTGATCAATAACAAAAATCTGACATCAAAAATAAATATTTTTCGATATAAAATGATATTGCATCCTGACCTGATTGAACCAAGTGTTAGGACAATCCGTCCCCCATTTTCCGTCATAATCTGAAGGCATTGCGTGTTGAGTGGCAAAACTCAATGCCACGCTTTGCCTGCTTACCAGAGCAAGACAATAACAACAATTAATATTACATTTCCTCGAGTGGGAATCCAGAATCCATCCAAATGCCTATACAATTGGTGCAGACTACAGTGTGAATGTAAAAAAATTGTTAACTTCATCAAAGAAAAAAAAAACAAACTGGCTTCATAATTTAAAAACAAATTACAAATTCTAAAATGCCACCTACATAATTTAAATGTGTAAAATGCGACTCTTCCTTCCCTGAAACTTTATATTTTATTAAAAAAATAAAATCTCTTAGCTTTTTCGCGTCGAAATGAGTATTTCATCCCGCCATAGAATGTAACACCACTCGTTTTAGGGAAAGCCTCTTCATTAACAGCTCTATAGCTCTTACTGCCTTGGAATAAGGATTAAATTTCATTGTACACATCTCCCCTGTACTTTAAATGCCTCTTTCGAGAAGATTTGATAAAACAAACCGAGTATTGTGAATTTAAATGTTTTGGCTTTAAGAGATTTTGTTTGGATTTTTGTTTTTTTTTTATGTAGAATTAGTGGTGTGCCGCGGCTCTAGGTGATTTAAAATGAAACACTTTTATGTGCAAGTATAAATATAAAATAAAAAAGTGTAAGCTTCGCTTCGCTTCAAATATAGCACCTCCTCCTTTTGTCGTCAGTTAAAATTAATTTTTAAGGATACCCTTTGCGCTGATTTTAGTTAATTAGCACATGTACGAGAATGATATATAAATTTCTATTATAATCAGACATGCCGCTGCAATACTGCCTATATGTATAAAAAAAAGTTATTTTTTTATCTTCACACTGTGCCCCATATATTGAGTGGTGGCACTCAACACTGCTCTTTGTCTTCTTTCTGAAGAAAGTATATGAAAATAATATTATCCACAGGAATCGAACTCACAACTGTCGCATTTTAGAGTCAATCGCCGGAGTCTTTATTTCTATTATAATTTGTCCAACTAGAAATGATTACCTAACAATGTATAAAACACAATGTGGCTTTTTTTCTGAATGACTTCAAAAGAAAGCTATCCATTTGTTCGCTTTGATGCTATTAGTGATTCAATTATAAAAGGCTTCAATTGAAACACTGGTCGCTAAATCTGCTTGAAAATCATAAAATAGATGGCCTTTTTTTAAGGTTCCATACCTCAAAACAAAAGCGGAACCCTTGTAGGATCACTTTTTGTCCGTCTGTCCACCTGGCAAGAGCATTTATTTCAAGATATAGTGGATGTATCCAATATGAACGATCATTTAAAGCATAAAAAAAATACTGCATAATCAAAACCTAATGATTATTTCCAATTAACTTACAAAATTGAATTTTTGCAAGAAGTGAACATTACAAATAAAAGATAAAATCCACAATCTTAAAATTAAAAAGTTTTTTTATTATTTATTGCATAGAAATAAATAGTAACAAACTTATAATATTGTAGTTCATTTCATACAAAATGAATGCATACTTCCGCAAATTTAAGTTTGTCAATTTTATTAATTATTGTACTTACTTCCCGTTGGCATTCAATCCTAAAATTAGTACAGAACCCTCGGTAAGCAAGACCGAGTCGCATATGACCTGTTTTATTTTTTTTATTTTATTTTTAGAAACTTTTATAAACGTCGGCATACACTATTAGAACAATAGTTTTCAATAGTACAGTTAAACAAAATTTTAAAACTCGTTTCGATATTGACAACTTCAAACTTTTTTAGAACTAAATTATTTTATAAAAGGGTCATGTTTCTAACAAAATGGCAAACAAATTCTAACATAGTTTTTGCATATATGAAGAACTTTTACGCCCAATTGGAGTGTTGGATGCAATGACTGTGGGTTCGATACCGCTTAGGAAGATTAAAATATATATCTAGGTCCCCTAGGTATTGTTTAACATAGTTCTAAGATATCTATTTCCAACTGTATACAAAGACAGTTAGCTATACAACAACGGTGGTTATTATTAGAAACAACAATAGCAGGTCAGCTGTTAGATAAATGATCGTCCAGCTTGCTCCAAGAGTATTAATAACAAAAACGAAGCTTGGATAATTCCAGCGTGACATTTTGAACCAATAGTAATATTTGTATTTAAGTACTATATACTAAACTCTTTGAAGCTAAATTCTATAGTTTATTATTGCGGCTAGTTTATTATTATGTCTTTTTTATCAGTTTCCTATATACTATACGTGGAAATAAACTAAAATTCTTGTGGCGAATTTTTTTTTGTTTATTCAACACGGACACTGAATGTTAAGGGATATCAAACGCCCGTGGCTACCTCCTGCATAATTTATATATGGAGCCCATAAGCAATGATGTGTCCACATGTGGTCTAAAATATTATACAATTCTCCTGGAAACGTATATAACTATAAGTTTCTACGGATTTTTTTTTTGAAAAGGTATAATGTAAATAATGTATATAGTAAGTTTGTCCTTTATGAGAGCTTGAAGAGAATTTGATAAAAAATGTCTGTTCTTCTAGTTTTTATGTTTTTTACAATTTCTCCTTACATTTGTAAATTTTTACCCATAAGAGACTTCTCAGAAACATATTCACATCAACTATTAAAATTTGCAGGCTTTCTAAAACAAAAACATTTATTTTATTTAATATCATATTAATATTTAACATAATTTGCACAAAACAAAAACAGTATTATTTGAAAATATGCGGGCTCTTTCATGTTGTTACCAGTCAGTACACAGTAAAAGGGCAAAAAGATACAATTATATTTCTACTGTATATTCATAAATAATACGGATTAGCAAATTAAAAGAAAAATTCAATGCCCTCAAAACGAGTAAGGGTTGAAATGGAAGAATGACCCTCACAATGCGGGTGAAGTGGATGTATGAGTATATGGAGTAATGGAATTTTACATTATTCAATTAACAATAATTCCAAACAAAATGTATATTCAATTTAATTCGTATTTGTCTTTAAGTGTTATCATGTATTATATATTTTATCAGTAAACGAGGTAATCGTCACGCTGGGATAGAGTCCGACTGTAAACGAAATGGTTTTGAATTCAATCACAAATATAGAGAATAAATTATTACTATTTTCCGTTTTAGTACGACAAAGAATTCTACCACTCAATAGGCAATGCGACTTTACCGGTTTCCTCAACCTACTCTTCTATAAGTGGAATAAAGCATGAAAAGGAAAATAATTAATTGAAGCCAGTCGTGACTGTAAACCGATTGTGGGTTCGATCCCCACTCGAGGAGATGAAATATTTATTTAAATTTGTATTTCCATTTCTTCGCTCTGGTGTCGAGGCAAAGCGCGACATTGAGTTATGCCACTCAACACGCAATGCCTCCAGAATTCAACAGAAAGTGGGTAACGGAGTCCCTTAACACTAGGTTTCCTTAGGCCTCCGGGCAACCGTCGCGTTGATCAAATCACATTGCTACAAAACTAAAACATTCTTACTTCTTCAATTCAATTTGTCGAAATGAATTAGAAACATCTTTATAAGAAACGTATCGGCTGATTCGAACCGATATCCACCCAACGGTGAAACTATCAAAGGGCAAACTGGAATTAAAGTGAAAAGATTACATCTCATGATTGGAAACGTCCTACATAAACGTTTGTGAGAAGAGCTTGAAACTTTGGCGAGAACCAATTGAATTTCTTCTATGCTTTGGAACTAGTTTGTTCGTTAAACTTTATTGAATTTAAACGTCTTGTGTATAGGCGGTGGGTATTTACTGCGCTTTATGTAGTGATTTTACATAATATTTACTAATTTGTTATATATAAGTGTATTTTTAATTTGTTTTAAGTAATTAAATCATTTAAAACATAAGAAACAACACAAAATTTCTAAAATGTTGATATTTTTGTACATTTTAAAAAAATAATTAGTTAATTAGTGTGATTGTTATCTCTACTAGGGTATATGTTTTTTATTCATTTTCCCGTCTTGATAAAAGTATGACATTGAATTCCGCCACTATTAAGTGGCAATGCCTTGAAAATTCGGCTTAATGAAAATGAAGTGAATTAATGGGAACTTAACACTAGATTCCACTATACCTACCGTGCTTGGTATGTTGTACAGTATAATATGAAATAAAATGTATAAGCAAAATATTAATTGATCTTTTCTACGTTTCTAAGAGTTTTTTTAATGAAAATATATACATTACATAAGACATTGGATAAACAGTAAATCAGAGTTACGTCACTTAGCATGTTTCCCTTCAGTTACTTTGAAAATTACATTCATAATATGCAAAAAGGAAATTGCGAAATTCCTTATAACAATCTACTTTTAAATAACAAAGTCAATATATAACTTTCAAATATGTTTTTATGTAACTTAATAAAAATAAAAAAGACTATAATATCAGGTTTGTTAATGATATGGATTGTTAATGATATTCGGCTTATTGGTATTACTGTTGTTAATTTTTGTTTTTTGAATAAATCGAGACAATTTAGTGTTAAGGATATTTACTTCGTCCACCATTTCGAACAATTTCAGACCCAATTTTCGCGATGTTGCGAGTCGATTGGCGGAAGTCAAAATTGATTATTTTTTTTGTTTCTATAGCTTTCTTCAACTTGGTTAATAAAATATACGTAAATATTCTCAAATATTCTCTATAATTAAATTATAATAATTTTCGTTTGTTTCATTTGATCATTGAAAAGAAACGATCTACGAGCCCGTTTTTTTGCTTCGGTGTCGAGGCAAAGCGCGGTATTAAGTTTCACCATGCAACACGCAATGCCTCGAGAACTCAGGGGAAAGTGGGGAGCAGAGTGTCTTGACACTAGGCTCCTTCTGCCTACCCTGAAACTAATAAGCAAGTCATTACAAATTAATAATATAATACTATTTTTATTTGGCCATTACGAGGTCTTGCGCAGCTCTCGTGGAGCTTTGATAAATGATCTGATTGCCAGCTTGATTGATTAGACCCTATATTGGTTCCTTGTATCATGTATCGAGCCCGAGGGTAAACAAGCGTATAGCGTTAAGAAAGGTTTTATCCTAATGAAGACAGAGTACGATATATTTTAAACAATTTA
>DWNA01002268.1:0-12165 GCA_018249835.1 Heliconius besckei
CTCCAACCAAGACTTGAAGCAACTGACGTAGCTTGACAAACAAGCGACGTTATCAATTATCTTTATATCAAGCAGATTGTAATGTTGGTAGTTCTACTCACAGAACACATTTACTCAACTTCTACTAAAATATTTATAACTTCATAGGCTTACCACCGTACGGTATTTTAATACGAAATCAAACATGGTTAAAAATGTTTATATAAATAAACATTAAAGTACAGTACGTGAATTTCAAATATGATCTAGTATATGTTCCTTGAATATGATAAAAAATATTAGTTAAGATTCACCAATTGTAAATATTGCTTATTAATTTAGTATAATATAATGTAATCGGCATAACTTAGGATTTCGTAAAATATCCTACCGTAATATAATTTTTTATTTGTTACAAAAACAGAATCAGATTTTTTGTCGCATGTCAACTGTCATTTGTCAACTTACGCACTGCAAAACTTGATGTTTCTTACATTATGAATTGTATTTAATGAAAATTACATAATTTACTCTAAAAGTAAACAATAACCAAGAAAATGCTTAAGTATGTTATAATAATTAAGTTAAGAATAATTAGTATCCTATGCTTAGAAACTTTGAAGCTTCCTTATATAAGGTCAATATACTTAAATTTCAGATTTGGAATTAAGTCTGCCATACTTGGGTCAGCTGTATATTATACAGTTGATAAAGGAGTATGGAAAGATAGTGCTACAACAAGTGAGCTTTATGAAGAACTCGAAAAAGGAATATCTCCATATGTAGGCGAATTTAAAAGTCAAATTCCTTATGAGGTAATATTATTTAGGATATAAAATTATTTTTAATTAGCCAAATAAAAACTATAAGAGTAAATATCTTTTTCAGCTTCCTCCTTTGCCATCAAACGATAAATTAACATATTTATGTAAATATTATTGGAACAGTGGAGTCAAAGCTACTTTCAATTTTTTAGTAGATCTTCCATCACACGCTTCAAATGCAGCAACTAAAACATATGACTTCATTTCTGCCTCGTTAGATCCTATTGAACCCAGTGCAGATCACAGTCAAGAAAAAACAAAATAATTCATATAATAATAGATTAGTGTAATAACTGAACTAACTTATTAAATCTGTAAAGATAGTTAGTCTTATTCTTTACTTCCCAAAATACATTTATAACCTTTAATGTATTTATTTAACACAATATATGTAAAAAAATTGCGAGTTAAAAAATCTTATATACAGTGGATGATTGCTTATTCCATGTGATCCATGCCTTATTTGTATCTGGATAAACATATGTATTTTATTGAAGGACTAGGATAATATATCATGCAATTTATAGAACCATATATAAATATTAACTAATCAACAGAAAAAATCTGCCAATTACTAATTCTTTTTCATGACCTTGTTATTGATAAATCTTGGAAAGGCATAGGCAATAAACAATTGTATTCTTGAATAGTATATTTTTCCAGCTTAGATAATATTTATCTTGAGAATTAACAAAAAAAACCTAGTAAATAATAAATTTTGAAGTTTCAATTTTCAAATCAACACATTTCATCTCTGCTTCTTCTGTGAGCTACCACAAACAAATTGTTTTAAGGCTCAAAGTCAGAAGTCTAAAAAATATCCTAGTAGTAAATAGTAAAAATGGGTGAGGGATCTTAAACTATCAATTTCCAGTGTATGTAAGGGGGCAAGTAATAAAATAACCATTACAAAAACAGTCCACAACATGTGGCACATTTTGATTTATTCCTTTCTTATGTCACACATTTCACATTTCCAAATTGTTATATCCATAAATATAACCAATATACAATTGTTAAATTTTTATATATCTAAAAAATGTATGTTTCAGGAAATTTAAATCAAATATTCTATTACTTAGTGACTAATTGTAATATTTATGGACATCGCAATTATCATGCACTACCATTTCAAAATGTTCAAATAGGAATAATAAATTTGAAAAATGGTATTTTAAAAAAGATAATTGTTATAATGTAAAAAATCTATTGAACATGAAAAAATGATAAGGTTATTCGAAAATAATTGCACTGTCATGAAGTATATGAAGTTTTTGTGCACAATGTTTCGAAACAGTATTGGTCTAATCATGAATGATCTATAATATGTAAAGACAACATGTTTCTAAGAAGATTCAATTATTGTTGTCATCCAAAATGTGGATTTTAAAAATATTTCAAGAAAACTGAACTATTGATGCAGAAACTACTGCTTACAAATGTCTGTAAATTGCATCATGTCCATATATAAGAAAAGTACAAAGGAATCAGGTTGTACATAAACATTTAAAAATTAACAATAATTTTGCAGCCAATATGCCTATCTCATACAGATATACAGTCATCAGCTCAATGAACACTTGAGTATAATTCATTGAAAGCTATATAAAAAGATAAGCTTTATTATTGCTTATATTATCATTATATGTGGTAGTTAGTTCATGTTGTAAGCTTATAGTGTATAGATAATTCTATTTTAATTTCAGTTGAAATACAACTTTAAAATGTCATCAAAAATTTATAAATATTGATATTATTCACTTAAGTATTGAAATTTATTTATATATTTAAAATTGCTGTTAGTTACAACAAGTTTACTCTATTTAATACAATAACAATGAGAACAATATTACACTTTATGTTTACAACATGAAAGGAAATAGAAAGCTGGTTGAGTGCCCACAGATATTTTGTGAAATTTGTTTTTAGGCTGCCGTTTCAACTTCCATTGGTTCTTCAGCACCAGTTTTCTTTTTCTTCTTCTTATTTGACTTTGCAGATGAGTTCAGAAGGGCCTAAAAAAACAAATAGTTTGTTTTAATAGTAATAGTATTAAACAAATTGTTTTGCAAGTTTCACTAGAAAAAAACATGTTGTAATGGTTCAAACCAAAGAGTAAATTGAAAACAAATTAGCTCAAAAACATTACTGATCATATACCCTGTGCTTGTTCAAAGCAGACTATTATTGAATATGCTTTGAAAGATAACAGGGTTTTATAAATATCTACACTCAACAACAAAAAAATATATGTTTAAATATATAAATCACAATGTTCTGTATATTAAGCTTAAGAATTTGTTTGATTAAATGCAATAATCACAGAAACTACTGATTGAAATGGAAAAATCTGTTTATATTGTACAGTCTATTAATTAATGGGGAAGGCTATAAGTTATATGCTACTTTTAATTATTTCCATTAGGCCATGCAAGTGATGCAGTAGGTATGCTAGTAAAATTACAAAGCTAAAGTTTCTTTAGTAAAAAATATTTGTATTATAATATGGGAGCATAGAAAAAAGATAACTAGTGTACATATAAATAATAGCATTATTATTTATTAGCATTAAATTTGTTTTACTTACATTAAGTTCAGGATCTTTGATAATGCGTTCAGTTTTACACTGACTCTTATCAAATGGTAGTCCTGTGATACGATGAGTACCACTGGGTAACAACAGTACTGTAAATTTGAACTGTGCTACAATTTCACCTGGCCTTTCGTACAATACCTGTAAAGAAAACACTATTAGTTATTAAAAATATTGTTTCTAAAATTGCAGATAACAAAATAGTTTACTATTCCAAAATTCAATATTTATTTCATAATGCTACTTAATATACATATATTACTATTTTTAGATTTGTTTAAAGTGGATCATCTTAAATAAAGGTCTAACTATAAATGCAAGTGGGATTACAATCCACAGTAAACACATTTACAGTCCAATGCTGTCCTGCTATGGCATTAGCATTGTATGTTTTCATTCAATATCTACTACTATATATTACCTGGAAAGGCTCAATGAGTTTATGATTTACACATTCAACAACACCAAGTCTTGCACTAGTTTCTTTATCGAAACTACGCAGGTTGAAAGGCATTGATCCATGCTTGTTGCGGACCTAAAGAAAAAAAATTGGTTTTATTGAATTATCACTAATTTTAAAAACATAGGTGGTCATTTTAAAGAATTGTTATTGACAACTATTTATATTTTGCTAGTAACAAAAATTATTTATATTTATTCCTTCCTATAAGAGAACTCTTGTCCAAAACTGAAATTATCCAAAACTTATATACCCAATTCCGATTTTAGATATCTGATGGTTTCAGTTATGGTCATGGAGCTCTATAATATCCTTGAGTCATACTCAGAACACTTAAACAATAATTAATTATATGTGAAATAATAATCTAAGCCAAAGTGTGCAAGTAGCAAGCATAAGCATAACACCAAACATCTTACATTGCCTTATCCCGAAAAAATTTAATAATGTCAGTTTTCTTATTGAATTTAATATAATGTAAAGATTTATAAAGACAAATTGTAAAAATTTATGTCAGTATTTTGTAATTACCTCACTGTAGAACATTCTAGATGCTTTCAATTTAAGCTGATAAATTTCATCAGTTTTTTTGTATATTGTACACCTTGTATCCATTTCCCTTCCCTAAAATAAGACAATTTTATTAACAAATATATTAAAAATATATTTTTTAGGAATCACATACAAAAAATTATAATAGTTCTAATCTGATTGTACACACTGACACATTGACTAAGATCAATTTTCTTGATCTAGTAACAAGACAAAGTGCATCATTAAGTTTCACCACTCAACATACAAAGTCTCAAGAAAACAATGTGGAAAATGCATTAAAAAAATATACTTACAACACCCTCTCCAGTAGAAATAAGTACATCCATGGCATAGACTTCATATGTCTCAAAGGAGGCCTTCTCATGCTCTTTCTTTTGGGCCTCTGATGGGTTCTGAATGATGCTTTTTTCACCATCAATACGGAACTGCTTCAGTTGATGGGAAAGCATGCCTTCTATGGGCTTACAGCCATATTCAGCACTAATTTTTTGAACAACATCTGTTACTGCATAGTTCTATATAAAAGTAAAAGTTCTATACTAACGGTAGCAAAAATTCTAAGAAAATGTAGACAATTTAAATGTTACTATCTACAATGAGGCAAGAGAAAATGACATTTTTACTACAAGTTTAAAGTAAGGTCATTGTCTTACTGTATATGAGATAGTTAAAGCTTTGACCACACTCAGGGAATGAATTAGTTTCATTTTTCTGCTTTGGGAAGATAAAATGTGGAGGTAAATTCTAGAAGTTAAAGTCTACTTATTTTATTTAAAATAAGAAGATACAAGCTTCATTTTATAAACATTAAACAATTTAACACCAATTCCCTAAAACTTCTGCCTCACTGACCTGAGAAGGACCAGTGCCATTATAAGTAATATATACATACAACATAAGATTTCAAATACAGCATTAGAAAAAAAGTAAAACTAACCTCATTGCCTGGTCTTAATAATCTCAAGGCGGCCTCGCTAGCATTATGTGCAGCAAGTAGGACATCTGCAGCTCTTCCGGATGCCTCCCCACCACCAACTACTACTGTGTGAGCTACAACTGCTATGAAACCATCAATATGGGCACCCAAGTCACTAAAAATATATCAAATAAAATATAAAATCTATATATACGAAAAATGTAACCTAACTTTTCCTCTAACTATGTAAGCTTTTTTTATTGTGTCATCATATTTTGCTTATAGATAGAGTATGCAAAGAAAACCTAGTATTAAGACACTTGCTTCCCCACACACTGCCCAATTTTAGAGAAATTGGGTATAGAATGGTAGCCTTGTGTCATTTGGCCTTCTTTACAGTGAGGGAGTGAAAAATCATTCTAGAATTGAACTCACAACTGTTCCATTCAGTCAAATAATGCAGCACCATGACAGTTATAAATCTATCTAAAATATGTAAGTATGTATTAATAAATTGAATTGTGTTAAGGCACTTTGCAATTTAGAGTTCATACTAGTATATTTTTCCCTGATTACTGCCAGATTAATTACTAAACTAAACTGGAAAGAATTCAGGGTTCAAAATTATTTATAAAATTTCCTTTATAATTCAAACAGAATAAGGCAAATCGAAATGAGTGATGAATAAAAATTCACAAAAAAATTGCTTAGTTTTAACTATAGTGAGGCAAAAACTTCTTTTAAAGATTAGTTTACTGCTTACATTTTGGCAAGATCCCCTTGTTTCAATACATAGTCAGCCTCACTAGGTATTGGCGAAAAGTGACATATACAATTATTTACGGAAACGCATGTTGAAAACGCGATTCCTTTCTTGGAATCCTTTTCTTTTTTAAAAACTTTAGACGTTTCCTCTAATAGCAAATTATCACCGAATTCACATATTTCTCTTGCTGAAGCGTCTGGTACGCATTTAGCTATAACTTGCTCTAAAACACCTGAAAAAAAGACAAAAGTATTTAATTATTAATATATAGTTTAATAATTAATAGTATAGGGTTGATGATTTCTAGATTATGGAGAGCGGCACCAAATCGCCCGCATGGCGATGACACGCGTCCAATCGACATAAACGTGCATCTATTTAAACTTAACTCATTTGTACTAAAAACTTAACAAAATAAATCATGAATCACGTTATCGTGTGAACTTACGGTTAACAATTTGCCCTGCTAATTTGTACTTGGTAACAACCAAGTCTTCTGCAATCGTTTTTTCCACTTCTTTATCGTCAGCCATTTCTCAAAACTATAGTTTGGTTAGACAGGTACTGTCTGTTGGTTGGCCAGTTGACTGTCAATCACGTGACTATGACGTAAACTTAAAATGGCGGGGAAAATTTGGCGTCCTAAATAAAAATTCTATATCGTAAAGTAAACAATAGTAATAAAAAGTTACGAAGATTTTAAAATTATTATACGTAATAATTTGTCCATATTTAAAAAAGAAACATATTTAACTACTCATGTTTAGACAAAACTTAAATAACCTTTACATTTTAGTAAAACGAAGTGGATAGAAACATAATTAGTGACCATTAATAAAAGCCATTTATGATCTTTAGACAGAATTTATGTTATGATCAATGGAGACGCAATATCTGATGAAAAGTTGGAAAGAAAGAAAAAAAGAAAGTTGGGGTTTGCCAAGCTTCAATTCTTCACAAACGTTTGACTTCCGTCTAGACGCTTGCTTAAGAGTGCGTTAGTTCGTAAATGTGGAAGTTATTTTAATTTTGCATTAGGCTGGAGCTGGGGAGATGTAGAGAAATCATACATCGAACAAATAAGATCATAAATCTAGTGAGAGATTGGCTGAGCTATGAAATCAGAGGACCCCATGGATAGATTGCCACCATGCCACCACCATGAAGAACATTGAATGCCCTAAAAAATAAAATACGAAACCAAATACCTTCTGAGAGATTATCATATTATAAACACGTTATCGTATCGTTAAAATGGTATCGTTATAAGCTAGTTTTGTTACCGTCGCTCTCGTCTGATTCCGGGTTTTGATTGTTTTTGTGAATATAGATACATCGTTGGTTTTACAGTCGTTAAGCATGTAATTTTTTAAAATTTAAATGGGTAATTTTAATAAAATTATTATCATTATAAAAAATATTTCGTGAAACTTTTTTTGTTTCTTTTACTTTTAGCTTCACGTTGTATCCCGCACACAGCAGGGTAAGCAGAGGGATCCTAGTGTTAAGACACTCCGTTCCCCACTTTCTGGCGAATTCTGGAGGGAATGCGTATTCAGTGGCAAAACTCAACGCTGTGCTTTTCCTCGACACCGGAGCGAAGAAATGGAAATATAAACATAAAATATTTCAAAGGGATCGAACCCACAACCGTCGCGTTACAGTCACACCCTTGTCCGCTGCGCCATGAAACTAATTTTCTATTTTAGTTAAGCCGCCACATTGAGCTATAATTCGCATACTATTTTCAATATTGACGTTATTATAATTACTTTTTTGAAAAAATATTTATTGTAGAATTACACTTTTTTGTTTTTTTTTGTCTTTTGTATACAAATCCCCCCTTTATTTTTTTATTTTTTTTCACCCCATCTTTATTTTTCACAAAATGAGCAATTGTTGTGAAATAAAATTTAACGGCAACGTCGCATAAAGGTAACAAAATAAAAGGGTAATTTATACCGCTACTTTCGAAGTAACACTAAATTTAACGTTTAGATTTAACGCAAAATTAACCTTATTATAACGTTATTTTTCCGTTAAGTTACCAAGTATCGCTACCAAAATGTTACGATAACTAGGTATCAAAATGAAATTACCGGTAATTAACGTTAATTTAAATGGGAATTGGTAACGTTGACAAGCCCTGGTCAGCAACTGATTACTTGTCATTGTCAATTTAAATTTTACGAAAGGAAAACTAAAACCTCTTAATTCTTATGAAATTAGCCAATTATTACTTATTGTGAAAAGGTACAATAAAGTAATTTTAAATCGCGGGATTGGGTTAAATAATTTATTATATGATATATTATAAAGACTTAAGTTTCGTAATATAAGTAAATATAAAATATTGAATTTGATTGGTTTTTATTTTATTATTTAAATCTGAAGAATATGAGTCATAACATAGAGGAGCTACTTCTTATGTTGGATGAAAAGATTATATACGGGGAAGATCTAATTCAACAACTACAATGTGCAGAGAACGTGGAAGGAGTGTTAAAACTACAAAGAAAAATTTATCAAGAGGTGGACTTCCTTAAACGAGTAGGCTGACGATTATTACTTACTTTTTTTTAGCTTATTTTCCTTTTTTTTACCTTCTAGCAGAGGAACCTAAATAAATAAATAAAAAAAATTTTATACATTCCTACAAGTGAAAAATAAACCCGCAGCTATCATCTTTATAGTCAGAATTACTGTATCTGCATGAGTCTTCTTTTATAAAAATTCTACCTTCAGTTGCAGAAATCAAGGAAAGTGAAAAAAGAACAGTTATCCTGTTCCAATCTAAGGCATTTAGGAGCTATGGTAACCTGTGCAGTCAGACCTGGTGTGATTTCTGTGTGTAAAATATTCCATATCAATGATGAAAACAAACTACTGGTTGATATTATAAGTGAAGAAGGAAAAGTATGGACCAAAGGTTAGTGCAACTTTACTGTTTTTGTATTAAAATAAAAAAAAATATTATAATAAAAATTATAATATTTATTTTAAACTAGAATAAGTTTATTTTTAGTGTTAGGCTGATTTTTTTCATTGTGTTCTGTGGATTTTTTGTCAATAGTGTTATTTTATATAATTAAAGTATATATTTTTAACATAACTAATTCTCGGCTTTGCTTGTGTTTTGCAAATACTGTGCTTTGTCTAGCCAAGCCTGGGAAACATAAAGTATTCATTCTTCCAATAGTGTTGTAAAACCACAAGCTTAGTGATTACAATCAGACACATAGTATAGCTTAACACTATATCCCTTGTTGTCGAATGTTGTTTTTTGTAGTGTAGTTATTATTAAAGCATGCCCATATTTGATAGTAAACAAATAAAAAAATAGCAGAGTAGGTGCTATGTGTTTAGACATTTAGTTTTTTTATACCAAGGTGAGGAAATGAAAATATTAAATATGTAAATTTTTCATTCCCCAAGAGGGAAATGAATCCACAACTCTATGAGTTACAGCCATACTCCATAACGAAACTCCCCCTATAAGCATTAATTAATGAAATGACTCTTGTTAAAACAGTAATTGCAAGGAATCCAAAGTCTCTGTCAGCATTAAGCTCGGGCAAAGCTTCTTATGGAGCAAGGTCTATCCTCGATCAAGCTGAGGACTATTTGAAGTGTGCAAAATTGTATCCATGTATGTATCAGTCACCAAAGGTAAGGATAGTCATCAAATAAGCTACTTTATTTTAAAAGTCTATAACAATAACTTGTTTATGTTGTTAACATTAGATGAGTAGTAACAACTAACAAGCATATAAGAATTAAAAAAAATAGTCTTTAATCTTGTCAGATGAATTGTAATCAATTTAATTAAATAATTTCATTAAAGGTTATCTTTGAATTTGCTAGTGGTATTGAGGAAACCCTTGCCAATAGACTCAAAGCATTGGGAATTACAATAATTGGAGACATTTTGCAAGACTCTAATTATGTTGAAGAATTTGACTCATATGAATCAAGTGATGAAGATTCATTAAGTGATAGGTATTTATTTCCACATACAATTAAAACAAATGTTTTTATTAAGTATACTTGATTTTTTTAATTAAGTACACTTAAATTCTTAATTTAAAAATATAATAGATATCTCATAACAATTTCAACAATTCATTAAATATATATTTTTTTCAGCCAACAAGTAACTGTAGACAAGGTATCTCAATGTATAAAAGAAAATCACGATATAAACTTGTTAAATCTAGATGTTACAGCAATGATGGCATATGTAAGCAACATGACAAATGGACATTGTCATTTTGTGTTTAAACAAGATGTTCTTACTCAACAATCTGCTTGGGAGGCAGAAAGACCAGTCAAACCTATATTAGAGAAGTTATTCAAAGGTATATAATACAATTTTTTAAGCTTCAACCTGTATTCCATACAGACGTGTACGTGTTTTAAATTAGTTTCAACATACTTTTTTTAGCCTTGTCCGGGGGCCCTCATGCTTTTTATATCACCTTCCCCCAGTATCTTTGCTAATGTGTTTTTGAAGGTCAACCGAGACTTCCCCGTACATCTTTTATGTCTATAAAGTATTATACATATAGTAGAAAAATAAAATTGTAATTGACAGATTCTGTAATATTAAAATTAACAATAATTTTGTTGTTGATGACCATTTAATTATTAAATGGTCATCAACAACATTTTATATTTACAACATAAATATTTATTTAAAAAATAATAGTATTCACATTTTAATGAATTTTGAGATAGATTTTTTTTTTAATTGAGAGTATTTTTTTTTATTTAGATAAAACTTTAATATGCTGCAGAACTGCATGGGATAATTTTGAAAAAATTATTGACACCTTAGGAGGACCTACGGAAAAAACACGTGCAGGAGAATTAAAGGAACAACTTATTATATATGAAGATGATTATGGAGGTATAAAAATGTATATGCATATTAGGAAAAAACAATTAAATTCGTTGTTATTATATAATTTATAGATTTTTCCATTAGTGGTGTTATTTTCTTGTTTAGGTGAAGATGACTATCCAAGGCATAATTTAAAAGTAAGAGGGCATGTACGATTAAGATCTAAAATAATTTTCAATTTCGGACATAGAATGAAATCTCTCACTATATCTGCTAATGAAGGATTTGTAAGAGCGGCAGCTCAACAGGTAAACCATTAATGAAAATTATATTTGCACTAGCTCTAGGTTTCCTCTGACCTTTTCAGTCAGAGGAAACAGTGCTAAGACACTTCGCTCCAGATTTTTATTGTGGACCTCAAATGTGGTGCTTTGTCTTGCCAGGGCAGGGAGATGTAAGAATTTTCATTTTCTCAAGTGGGTATGTATTTTGAATACATAGCTGATGTATTTACAGTCAAACACTGTCCCACTGTATTACTATAGCGTAATTAAAAATAATAAGATTGAAATTTTTCAATATTAAATGTTTTCAGGGAGTTACTTATGCTACCTTTATTCATGAATCTCGTGCCTTAACTGAAGGTAAAGAAGAATCTGCGACAAAGATATGTTTATGATATCATACCAACTGTTTTATGTAGAAGAACATCACAAAAATATTGTATTATTATAAAATAGTGACACCATATTGTACTTTTTTATACCAGTGTTAGTTAATTTAATGAATATTTGGTGTTTATGTCATTCAGATATTTATGTATAATGAGCAATTAATCAGTGCAAAATACTTCTGTGATACTGCTTATGATAAAGTATTTACCATTCCCGTTGTGTAAATTTCGCAAAATTAAATGCTATAAAGTTTTTTATTTGTTTTTTTTTATATATATATTATATCATAACCAACATAATAAGTCATCAAATATGTTGCAATATCTCATCAAAAACTTAACGTGAAAGGAGACTCTACTTAAACAATAAGTAATGTGTCGTTTTGGACTTACTTCAGCAGGCAAATTACTATAATATTCTCTTTGTCTGACAAAATATACATTGTCATAGTAAACATAGTGACAATCATACGATAGGAACGAGAAATAAAGATAAGATTGTTACTCCAAGTTTTCGCCTCCAAAAAGTTAATAAATCTTTTATGGGTCTGAGCAT
>DWNA01002269.1:0-12163 GCA_018249835.1 Heliconius besckei
GTGGAAGGAGAAATTAGAGTTTATATTTTGCTGAAAATATAAAAATAAATAAAACTTACTTTGTAATTAACAAGGATAACTTCAGACTAAGGCAAACTAACACAAAGGTGTAAAATATACTGGAAATGACGTTAGCAGAATTCCGCCATATACTGTTACTATTAAAACAAATTATTCTGGCAACACCCTGAGCAAATATAAGTAACTTACAACAAAAAAATCTAAATTCAACTTTAATAAAACATAAATAGAGTTTATTTTAGATATTTATAGAACATTACTTAAGACATTTTAATACTAGCAGCTAAAGCAAAATTTTGTTTGGCATAAAAATGTAAGAATTGTGGAATTTTTGCAAGGGGAGCTGAACAATGAGCGGTATAGAGTTACGAAGAATGCTAGGGCGTAAGCGGTTGTGAAACAATAGTTGCTTCTCGTTCGAAATAATAGAACAATACGGATTTTCGTTATTTCATGATTCAGGGATTTGTTTTAATTTGCGAGGAGATTTATATTATACTGTTTTAATTACTTTGCGATATAAGCTTAGACTCAACTAGGCTTTTATTTAAGCGGTGTCTCATTTGAAAAATCGGTCGTGTGAGTCGGACTCGCTGATCGCGGGTTCCGTACCAATTTCAGGATTGCAGGTAGACGGAAAGTGCAACTTAAAAGTTGACAAACCAAAGTCTATGGGACCTATTTTGTTCACCCGAAACAACCAATATACAGACATATTATGGTACATACATACACTTAAGAAGCCAAAGTAAATCATCGTACTCGAATATTATTCACTTTTCATATTTTACCTATAATGGTCTCTACCGAAGTTTTATGAATGGCGGATCTCAACGCCGCGCTTTGCTTAAATATGCATATATTAAATATTTCATCGATCCTCGAGTGAGAGTCGAAGCCAGCCGCACTTTTGTATCTCTACATCACGATTGGCCTTTAAAATTAAATGTTTATTTATTCAATAAATGCGTATTTAGAGATAGAGATATTTTTCAATCTTCACTTTGTTCTTTTTAATATTTCAGGCTTTTTTATTTTACACTTCCCGCCGGAGGCATATCATGTGAGGTAGCGCTAATCAACGAATTGGCCACATTATTAGTTGTTCAAAATAATTTTCGTTAGGTATCTGCATTATATTTATATCTGCATTTATATATCAGAGTCCTTAAGCGCACTAATTGACCACTTTTAATATTAAAATATGATAAACGTAATTGAGTTAAAGTAGTTACATCCAAAGATATCTCTTAGGACCGAGTCGTCAAATGATGCATTATTAATCTTTAATTAAAACGATACTAAAAAGTATGAGACGGTGCTTTTTGATTACTCCAAATCGATTAATCTGATTAAAATTAAGCTAATATCCACGAATATTATCATTTATGTGAAAATTTATTTTTCAGATGCTAAAAACTCAAGCAACCAATATAATAAAAAACATATTACTTGATACCTAAATATATTAAAATATCTTGTATATTAATATAATAACATACACAATATTACCTATATTATATTATTTATAACTTTCCGAAGTAATTAAATTGTTATTTTACCGTCTGGTTACGATTATTCTTCATCGTAACATAAAATTAATAACTTAATTATAAGTATTAGTACGATTTTGATCAAAATTGACTTATAACGACTTGCAACAAATTTTGATTGCGCGGCGAATTTCATACAAAATGCATCAAAATCGATTCATAAATGCTCGTATCTTATGATTGCGCTGACTTAGAAGTTACATTTTTTCTACGCTTCAAGGGTCCATAGACCTAAATATATAATATACTTTCAGCTAGATACATCTACGGAATTTCAAGATAAATGTTTCTGACAAACCGACAAAAAAATATCCTATAAAGGTTTCGTTTTTACACACGGAAGGACGACACGTAACCCTAAAAACACCTTTATACAAAAGTACTTCAAACATAAAGTCCTCTCTGGAAAATATATCTAAATCCGCCCACGCAATAGTCGAAGGTTCGATGTCCACTGTCTAAAAAACAATTTTATATTTAAATGAAAATACCATTTCAGCGGGATGGACAGACAGTCCACATCAACGATGTAATTTTAAAACAACTAGAAATTATAAAAGATAAATAGATATATAGGTAAAAGTGTAAGAAAAAATCAGCTTTACAATTTTTCTCTCATAGCAAGTACAAGATGAGGGTTGAAGTTAGAGGCTTATTGAGTGCTTTTTTCCGTCACACCGGAGAAAATAAAGTAAATTAAATATAGTCACTCCTAAGGGAATCGAACCGACTGCACTAACTGCGCCACCGTGGCTTCAAGTATAACATAATTAGTTATCGTTTAAATTATTCAAATATGGTCAAGAAATGTACAGTTCTGCAAAGAAAAGATTTAAAAAATTAAAAGCAGCGGTGCGCTGTTCGTTTTTGGGGATTCGTGTTCAATTTTATGTTATTTCAGATAATTACGTATGGTAATGTAAGTTAATAGTATAACTGTTTGTTAAATGTATATTTTAAAACGTTTTAAAAATAGTAATTTGTTTCCGAAACAACATGAAAGTAAACTCGAAGATTGTGAATTTAAATAATATCTTTATTTTATACATCCTGTATTTTTTTTTATTTTTATATAATAGTAGCGACCCGCGCGCGGCTTCGCCCGATTTATTTCATTTAACTATTCATCTAAATCAGTTCAGCAGTTTTTGCTTGGAAGTGGAACAATCCATTCTTACAGTTTAAAATTTTCAATGCAAGTAGAATGTAAACTTCACTCTGTATCCCGCATAAGGACAGAGATAACCTAGTGTCAAACTATCAAGGCACTTCTCTTGATATTCCCCTATCAGCTTTATGAATTGAACAGCGATTTATCTTACAAGAGAGAGGATATGAAAATAGCTCAATGCCCTATATAGGGATCTAACCCGTAACCACTACGTGTACACGTTGTCCCACAAATAATGGATAACAGAAACTTAAAAAACCGGAAGGTCCAAAATATTCTGGAAGGTCAAAAACAGGATAATCCAATAATATTAATTAACTCATTAGTTGTAGGCGTTACTTACAAATTTGATACACATCCAATTATATTTTAATTGATGATAATAAATATTATATGCAAAATATATTACCTTAGCAACAGTAATCAATAACAGAAGATAACATAGACTTTTGTAATACCAAAGAGGGAATAATGTAAATTATTTTAACATCAAAATTTCTATTTCTTTCATACATTATAATTTATGACAAAACTCTCTCTCTAAATACCTTCTGCAAACCCTAAAGTATGTCGGTTTATTAGGTGTAATTGTAGTTACGTTCTACGCCTTGTAGTTGTCCTTCATTCTGTAGAACGGTCACTACTGACATTTCTATGTAATTCAAAAGTGCTTGTACTTGTCTAATTGAATAAAGAATATTTTTATTTAGTGACGAAAGTTTTATCTATACCTACTAGTATTATAAAGTTGTAAAGTTTTTTTGGTTGAACGCTATAATCTCAGGAACTACATGTTCGCATTGAAAAATTATTTGTATATTTAATAGTTCATATTATTTAATAAAACTATATAAAGTATATAGGCAATAAAATATCTCATTAATCGTTTTGATATAATTTTTTGTTTGTTTGTTTCCACGGGCACTTAGAATGTGTAGTTAAATTAGTTTATCTATATAATAAACTAGTTTTTATTTACAGCTTCGCCCGCATGGTTAAATGGAAATACTTACAAGTGGTTTCCCATAGCTAATTAATTATAGTGAGGCCATTCTGGCGCAGTGGCACAAGCCTGCGACTGTAAACGCGACGGGTTGTAGGTTCGATTCCCACACGGGGTAATGAAATATATAAGATTCTTATATATAATGTCTCCATGATTCAGCGGAAAAGGGGGAACTGCAACTTAATACGAAGAGATATCTTAACACTAGGTTCCCAGGTTCCCTATACCTACCATTCCTTGTGGGCGATAGAGCGTGACGCATAATAATTATATCTAATGAATTACATTTATTATAGATAAACTAATCTAACAAAATAAAAATAATTAGGTCACAAAAAATATATTTTTTAAACAAGCATTTCGTACTTTAGGTATATTACCCAAATTGGGCTTAAATTGTAAAAACCAATAGATTACAGCCATATTGTTAACCTTAATGAGTTATTATCAGAGGAAATACAATGGCGATACCGAACCGCAACTTCCCGGTCCACTAGTTTAGTAATTTCATAGTAGTAACAACGATATGAAATAAAAATTCTAAGGATTTTCCTTTTACTAATATATCAAATTGTCGGTTCATTTGTGTCATGTTGCCTGCACTTTTCGCAGGAAATATTATAAAATGTTGTATTAATTACAGTAGGAAAATAAGCTCTTCCCGAGTTGCGGAACCCAACGCCGGATAACGTAATAAACATTCATCGCGTTTTCCCAAACATAATATATCAACGTATTAATTGAATTATTAGATTTCGCAAGTGGCAGGGATGTGTGAAAATAAAAAAAAATTAAAAATAATTTCACGCTATAACCCGTATATATAGTGAGGTAGGCAAAGGGAAACGAGTGTTAAGAGTTAAGACATTCACTTGAGCGAGAAAATGAAAATACTTCATTACCCCGAGTGGTAATCGAACCCACGAGTGTAGCGTTTACAGTCAGACGCTCTGAAGTTTAAAAATATATAAATATCTCTTTTACGTTACAAGAAACATATTAATAATTTCCATGAATCATAGAATAACCTAGTTGTAAATTTATCGGTAATGCATGGTTTTCTAGAAAAAGACACCTGCATGGGGGTCACATTTCAACGTAACACATGTACTTAATTATGGAATTTAATAAAGCTAGAACCATTTAGAGATATTATCAGCTGTTAAGATTTTTTCAGTTTCACTCTCTTTCGTAGCCAGGTAGTAAAAGGAACGTAGTTTCCCCTTCCCGTTCGTTTTCCAATTTTCGACCGAATTCCATGTGGAAAAGTGGAACTCGACATCGCGCTCGATGTTGCCAGAGCGGGGAGAGGTAAATAAATTCTCTGAGTCAGAATTGAACCCACAACTGTTCTACAACGCCAAATATTATTATTTTGTTTCTATTTTCGCGGACACACGCAAAAAAACGTGCATAATACATATACGCCCATTAAAATACCTAACTATTACTAAATGCATGTCATTGAACTGTTGTTTTGATTAAAAATTCGACGATGCGCTCGCTGACGCCTATAAGTTGCATAATAAATATAAATAATAGTAGTAATTAATAGTAATTATTATTTATATATTAATATTTTCATTTCTTTACTCTGGTGTCGACGCAAAGCGCGGCATTGAATTCTGCCACTCAACACGCAATGCCAATGCCCAACGGGGAACGGAGTGTCTTAACACTGGGTTTCTTCTGCCTAGCCTGTAATTAACATAGTAATTAACATATTTTAACTTTATCAATAAATCCAAAATACCTCATAGAAGTTTATAAGCAGCAGATATATCCGCGCGAGTTTAAGTTAATAAAAATGTAATTCGTCATTATTGTTATATTCTATCTTTTGTAAAATCTAAACGAAAACCGACTTATTCGACTATAAATTTAAAAAATGTTAAACACTAAAATCTCGCTTTTATAATATTGAATCATCATTCATCAACATAAAGCGAGAACTGCTCGTAGAAATGTAGGTAGGTACTGTACGATATTTTAAAACAGAAAGAATATCAAGGCGAGAGGTTTAAATATGTGGTTTTATGGCCTCCAGAGCTATGGGAACGCTATTGAATTGCATTCTACACCTTATTGCTATTTCACGTAAATCGATTAGTTCATTCATGCGTCAAAAACTTGCAAATTCTAAAAAAAATACCGGTTTTTTTAAAATAATACTAGGTTTGTGGGATCGCTAGACGATTCTCATTTGATAGGCTATTTAAGAAATCAATTCTTCATGCACCAATATAAAATTTGATAAATGATAGCATTATAGATAACTAAAATTCTTATGATACAATCTAAAATAGCATTTTACATAATTGAATTTGAATGTGAAACAAAAGTGCTTGTTTTATTCTTTAACATAGCATAAGCGCAGGAAGAATCTAGCGTTAAGACATTTCGTTTCCCACAAACCAACATAAACCGCTCAAATTTTGAGTTTTTTTGAGTTCATGATTTATTTGATTTATTTGTGACTGTAACACTACGTTTGTGGGTTCGATCCCCACTCGGGGAAATGAAATGAATTTATTAACGTTTATATTTCCATTTCTTCGCTCTGGTGTCGAGGGAAAGCGCGGCGTTGAGTTCTGCCAATCAACACGCAAGCCTCCGGAATTCGGCAGAAAGTGGGGAACGGAGTGTCTAGGACACTCTAGGTTCCCTATGATTTATTTGACTTAAAAATGAAGACATATATTTTAGTACTAGGCTCTCTACTTAAAAGTACAATGACCAAAAATTTACATATGAAACAAGATATTATTCATAATCGAAGAAAAAAAGAAAGTTTTCACCTTTTGTTCGAAGTTGATTAAGAAAAATCTCTCAAACTCGCGCATATAGCTGCGCTATTCTGAAAGCGTTCTATACGACAATAGTAAGTTTGAAACTTTAGTTTCAAAATCAATTGTTTTCAAATGGCAGCTAATTATTAGTTATTCGTTACTTTACGACACGCAGTTACAGTACAAAGGATTTGGAAATTAACTCTAGTGTTCCCGGCTTCTCGCAACACCGTTAAACGGATGGTCGATCTGTCAATCACTGCTACTTTCTATATGTGAAAAATGTATTCGACATTCCCCAGTCGTTTGTTTTCAATATATGAAAGTTTTCGTGATTTATTGATTTCATATAAACAGTCAAAAAAGTCGTGGGCTTACCTATTTGGCAGGTTTTTAGAATAAGCGCTGAGGACTAAAGATTTCTAAGGTGCTTGACGATATGCACAACAATTTTTTTAAACGTAAGTAAATATCGTAAAATACGTTTTTTATAAATAAATCTACAAATATAACGTGTTTCGAATAAGCTTGTGCTGATTAAAAAGGACACAGCGATGTCTCATCGCGTAATGTCTTAAATTAACTTTAATTCACATTACGTACGATCTTACGTAAGTAAATTACTTTGTAATAGTAATTTGAATAGAGCGCACCGCGTAAATTCCAGGTACGACAATAAAACTACAAATAGAATGCAAACAAGATAAGAAATGCTATCAACACTGAATACCGTTATCCTGCAATAGGCTATCGAATTAGATAGGTTACTTGAACGTACTTAAATTTTAAATAGCAACATTACATTTCAACTCTACCGGTTATTCGAAGTGCGTTAACGCGACCGAAAGGAATAGCTTGTGCCCTTTATAGCTTCGGTTGAATGTCTGCCTTTTTACAATAGGTCGGTTAACAGTGACGTCAAGTCGCATTCCTTCGAAGAGGAAAATGAACGTAGCCAGTTCGCAGAACGGTCTGTTGCACTATTTATATAGTGGATGCGGATAGAATAACAAATATTAAGCTTTCGTGCTTAGATCATAAAGCTTTTAATAGCATTTAGACGTAAAGTAGTATTGTCAGAGCGGACTTTGCGCGGGAAATAAGCGCATTCGACGCCGGTGAGTCAACCGCTAGCATCGTTATATGCATTTCGTGACAGTGTTTCAAATTCGCGAACGAAATCTAATGGTAGGGGGGGGGCTATTATGTTACTTGTTACAGGTTAATTTAGTTCTTTTCGTTTTTTTTTATTGCGAAAACAATTTACATAATATTTCGGTTTGCTTGTACATTTTATTGATATTTTTTTTAAGTAATAACTAAAGCGTGTGCGTTTAGATGCACGCGATGATTGTAAGTTCAAAATTTTAAATATACCTATTTTGGATTTGGATTTCTTGAGATTGTTAACTTTCTCACTTACTTATTTAATATACACGTTCAACATAAACAAATACATATCTATTCGACGATGTATATACAAAATACATGTATATATATATATGTACGTATTTTTTTTTCGCTGTACGCGTTCGCTTGACGCTGTATTCTGTGTGTAGCAGAGTAGGCTGAGGGAGCCTAGTGTTATGTCAATCCGCTTCCCAATTTTCGCTTAATTCTGGAGGCAATGTGTGTTGAGTAGTGAAACTCAACGCCGCTCTCTGCCTCGACACCAAAGCTAAGAAATGATAATGTTACATTTTTCATTTCCTCGAGGGGGATTCGAACCCATAAGTTATCGTGTTCACTGTCACACGCGAGTGCCTCTGCGCCATGACTGGCTTCATATATATTATTACTTGATCATTATTATTATAATAACTAATTGCAAAAACAATACCATTACAATATACAGTTAGTACAACATTTTAAATTGTTTGTCTCATAATGAAAATTACTAACTTGCATTAAATTAATAAGACTTTCTAAAAGCTTTTCACGATCAATTAGCGTAACGACAAAATTGTAAATAAAATTAAATACGAACCATTATACATTAGTGCATGCAAGCTGTACCTTATTTATAAATTCCTTAGGAACGACGCGTGAGGTCTAGATCATAAAAGGCGAGTCCTAAAGGAAGGAAGGACGTATATGGGATCTAGAAAACAATATATTTATAACCGTCTTACTTATTCGTGTTTTCTATTATTTTTACAATATTATAGCGACTGGCCTCAACCAAGTATTTTCATCTATGTTAACTTGCATACTGCCATTGTTATTATCAGAGTTTTAATATCAAATGTGCTATATTACTATAGACAATAGGTGATAAGTACTGAAATGAGTCGTTTCTAATTCTACTTAGCTTAGAGTAATTGTTACAACTGATAGCGGACTACTGCATTCTTATATATTAATGGTTAATAAAGTGACTTTTATGTAAGAATTTTCCAGGAGAACGTGACGTACAAAATGACTCATAGGATATACAATATGCTTTTCGAATGACAATCTGTAGCTTCTACTTCTTTTGGAATGTTATTATTTTATTCACTGACTGTATCAAACATCTTAAATACAAAATATACCTTTACCTAGCCTAAAAATAACTTTACCTCGAAAATCTTTCTTCCTTTTTAAAAGTGTTTCGGTATGTCAAATTGTATGTCGAAGGTAACTTTACGAACATGTGTATATGCCACCAGCCCCCTGTTAAAGCCATAGCTTACTAACAGCAAGTGGCAGTATCACAGTCGGGTTTTAGAGACTAGAATGCCGGATATTCCGACAGGAGTGGTGTATATCCTGTTTGGAGTCCTCAAATGAACAGGTGATGACGATGTTACTAGAACTTAAAATATTGATTGAAAATAACTAACTTAAAATATCCAATACTGGTAGTATTGGATATCGTGGACCGAAACATAATATTAAAATATTCATTTCCAAAAATAATAATATATTAATATATACTCAATAAAAAAATCCAACATTAATGTACTTCACAATTGAGGTACACCACTTAAAAAACTAAATAAAAGACATAAATTACCCAAAAATTCTGGTAACTTATTAAAATTCCGACTTAGAATGTGCTATCGCGGCACGCATAACAGGTTGTTAGAACATAAAAGGATTACATTCAATTTGTCGCATGCGAAAAACGAATACAAAACTGTTTTATGTCACATAAATATAGTGTTAATCTGGTGACGCGTATCGCTCGGTTTGAGAATATTCGCCCGTTTCAATTTTCCGTTATGACTTTTAGTGTATTTGTGTACCTATTGACATCGTTAGAATGTTTTGATGAAATAAATAAAAAAATCTAATATCTGTTTAGCAATTGGAACAATATTATGTTAATTTTAAATAATGACGGTGGAAAAAACTTTGCATCGTGCAAAAATGTCAAAGTTTGCATTTTTAAAGATTTTATTAAATATGAACAGATAAAATAAATGAAAATAAAAAAATAGGGAGAGCAAGCACTAAAACAAAATTCTTCGATAAAGGGAAGATACGGGACTCTTCATAATAAGTTTTAAAATAGACTTAAACAAAGTTGCGGTCGACGACTATTTATGTTATATAAATTGAATGAATTAAGCTCGATTCCAATGCCAGGCACTTAGAATTTTTTAACCAAGCAACAATAAAGAAAAACAATATAAATACCAAACAAAAATAAACTAAATTTCACGCAGCTTCTCGAAAAGACAAGAAGAAGAAATCGTAACAAAAACATTCGAAACAGCCATCAGAGGATCAAGTAGTCCGCAAACAAATGTCATTCCCTTACAGAGTTGACGGTGGGTCAACAAGTTCGTAAAACGGTTATACTTAACTTAGGCGATAAGGATAAAGTTTCAATATTTGAGGGGAATGTGTGTAATGTAGTTATACCAATACTAGTGACTTGTACTGTTTTTACACGATATCTTTACTTTCATATAGGTATATTTTTTTTGTTAAAATATATTTAACTAAAAATAAAAATAAAAAAGAAAATATTTATTTAAATTTATATTTTCATTTCTTCACTCTGGTGTCGAGACAAAGCGCGGCGTTGAATGCCACTCAACACGCAATGCACTTACACCGTTCCCCACTTACTGCCGAATCCATAATTCGGCAGTAAGTGGGGAACGGAGTGTCTAACACTAGATTCCCTCTGCCTACCCTGCTGAGTGCGGGATACATTGTGAACCTCATTTGATTTGGTTTGACATATGTAGAGCAAGTACTATTATTTTTTGCAAGCCTTATAAAAACTATAATATAATATTAAAATCGGTTTAGCCAAGAGACAAGTGTAAACAGACGGATAAACTTATTTTTACATATAGGTATAATATCAGGTACTTAAGACTTAGTAAGTTGAATCAGTCGGGTGTGTCGTTAAGAAGGCTTCTGATACTTTTGTTTCTCATGCATTGGAATTAGAAATTATGATTATGGAACTTATTTCTCGGGCTTTACTTGAAACCACTGTTTTGGCAGTTTACATATAGTTTTTTCTGATATAAAGACTTTAATTTATCTTTGCTCATCGACATTTCTATATAATATAGCATGTTAAGGGGGAAGAACCTAAAGTTACGGCACTTCGTAGAGGCATTGCGTGTTGAATAGCGAACTCAATAAACGTTATCTACAAGAGCGGGGAAATGAAAATAATTCATTCCCTCGAGATGGAATCCACATCCAATTAGTCCATCGCGACATATTGTGACATGGTGGCAAAAAATATTTATCTACATTAGGAAAAGAAAAACGATACCTATTTTTTTATCTTAAAGCTGTATTTCACATATATGAGGATAGGCTGAAGGAACCTGAAAACCTTATGATGAGACACTCCATTCCCATTACCATTAAAATCACTTCCGTTCCACACTGTTCACTCAATTCTTGAGGCGTGTTGAGGGGCCGATTCAACGACGCAATTTGACGACTTACCAAAGCGAGGTAATGAGAATATTAAATCCTTCAATCCCCAAGTGGAAATCGAACCCACAACACAACGCGTTCAGTCACACTTTACAATATTTTTATAAACATTTTCTACTTTAAATATTAAATAATTTTAATATAAATTCCATAATAAATATAACATTTCTATAGGTAATAACGTGAATTTCTAGACTTTTGAGCGTCACATTTTTGATTGATCGATGACACAGAACTAACTGAGGTCGACGCTCCTTCACTGCGGTTAGAATTGTAAACAAAAATGACACGCATTTTAGATATAACTATAAGCAATTTTGTAATTTGGTCATATTCATGTAGTCATGTCTTTAAATATAACTATAGTTAATTCTAATACTTGCAATATCTGCGTTATAAAACCGAATAATTATTTAATTTAAGGATGTATTTTATTTGCCGTATCATAATAATAGCAGGGTAGGCAGAGGAAACTTAGTATTAGACTTAAAAAGTCCATTCTAATGAAATAGTGGTGTCGCGGCAGAGCAGCGTTGAGTTCCGCCACTCCAGAATTCGGCGTAAAGTGGGGAACCTCTGTCTATCCTGCTGTGTGCGGGCACCTGATTTGAATTTTGATTTTTTAAACTCCGTTCTCCTCTTTGCGCTCAATTTTCAAGACATTGTGTAGGTAGGACTTATTACAAGAGCGGGAAATTGATTTATTTTATTTCCCCGCTAATGG
>DWNA01002270.1:0-12162 GCA_018249835.1 Heliconius besckei
CTAGTACATACTGAATATCAACTTCATGTTATATCCCGAATACAGTATGAGAAGCAGCTATAACCTAGCGTCACTTTAAACCACAGAACGGAAAACATTCACCGAGTGGGGATCAAACCCACAATCGTCGCGCGAACAGCCTGATACTACCGTTATGCCACAAAAACCTCAATGTCATTAGGCGGAAAATTAGTAACATAGATAGATTGTTATCATCGTGTAATTAGTAACATCTGTACTGCAATAAAACATGAGAAGAGTAGATTATGCGTATAATATATAAATGGGTCTCGGTTACACGAAGTGAATGCCCCGAGACCAGCTGTAGGCTATTATTGTACGACTACTTGCAATACAGGGAGATAGACGTATATTTTATTTCATTTTTATTTGAAAAAAACCGTTTAAAAAGAAGTTTCTATGAGGCTACACTTGTAGAAGCTTACTAGTACCTTCTAAGCAGTTTCTCTGTTCAGGTCCTGGCTCCATCATCAGATCAGCTCGAGGATTCCATAATATGGTATTGTCCACCATGTGACGTATACCTGCCAAATTTCTTGTTGAAATAATAATTAAATGCGGGTTAAATTGAGTTCCATCGATTTTAGGACTACAAAGTTTCAAATCGACTTCAACAAAAATGTGTTAACAGTATGTATGTTGCAATTTGTTCAATGTAAAAAGCTCGTGTACTAGAAAGAGTAACTTCAATATTTTATAAATGCGGGATCGGCGTAAAGTTTTTTTTATTATTATTTTTCTACTAATTATGAATAGGTAAACTTTTTAATTCATAAATAAAATATCAGATTTTACTTTTTTATTAATAAACATTCAACAAATGCTTTATATATGTATTATTTATTTATTTTCTTTCACCATGTCAATTCGGACAACAACATTAATTCGACATTTCAACAGAAACATCGTTCTACGCCTAATCACATCTCCACAAAAACAATACATGGCTGACCAAAACCAATCGATTTTAGGACTACAAAGTTTCAAATCGACTTCAACAAAAATGTGTTAACAGTATGTATGTTGCAATTTGTTCAATGTAAAAAGCTCGTGTACTAGAAAGAGTAACTTCAATATTTTATAAATGCGGGATCGGCGTAAAGTTTTTTTTATTATTATTTTTCTACTAATTATGAATAGGTAAACTTTTTAATTCATAAATAAAATATCAGATTTTACTTTTTTATTAATAAACATTCAACAAATGCTTTATATATGTATTATTTATTTATTTTCTTTCACCATGTCAATTCGGACAACAACATTAATTCGACATTTCAACAGAAACATCGTTCTACGCCTAATCACATCTCCACAAAAACAATACATGGCTGACCAAAACCAATCGTGTTTTGTAACAGCGTCGAAGAGACGTGAGCTGAATATAATTCGATTCAATTTAACCACAGGATAAACATCTAGGCAGAGAAATATAAATCAATATAGAGATGCCTTAGAAGAAATAAGAGGTAGGCTGCTTAATGAAGTCATTCGTGTGAATTTGCTGAAAATTTATTGAGTAATTTTCAGCAAAACAAGGTTTTTGTATTTTTTTTAAATAAATAATATCTTAGTTAAATAACACCTTTGAAAAATATATATTTATGTTTTCTCTAATTTTGTGGATTAAATACTTTTCAAAATATTTAATCTGACAATTGATTGTAGATACATCAATATAAAAATACTGTCAAAAATAGATTAAAGGTAGTATTTGTAAAATTTTTCTTCATAATAAACAACAATCCTTACTTGTTAAGTTTTTTTTTATCTTCTATTTCTGAGATCTATACGTACTCTTTACTAGTACCTTAAATTCTTCAAACATTCAAAAAATCTAAAAGTCATTTTATAACTAAACTTTTTAGTACAACTTTTTCGTATAATTACTACAGTTTCAACTACGTCAGATTGACGTATCCTTCTTTGCTTATATTTTGCAGAATAAATATTAAATAATAAATAAAAATAAATCACCCCATACACGCTCGGTATTGGCACGGTACATTACGCACGTCGGTGCGTGCATGGCTGCACTGGTTTGATGTCAAACGAATGACTTATTTATAGATTATTTATTTATGTGCCTTTAGATCTCAAGTCTTATATAATTTGAAATAACTTTATACAATTATATTATGCTGATTTACAAATACGTACTTTAGTCTATAGTCCGTTTACTTGAAAAAATAAGTAGCCATAATTCATAATTTTTATTATTTCATAACAAACATTTTGAAAATTAAGTAATTGTTTTGATTTCTCTATCTATGAATTATTATTAAAAAATGTAGTAAATAACTGAATACACAGTATATTATAATTAAAACAATAAAACACCTTACTAAAATTCATCAAAAGTTTTACAAAGACCTTAAAAATGCCATGCAAAGACAAACTTAACAAACTACTTTATAACTGAGCGAAACAAAGCTAATGCTACACAATTCTAGACGCTGAAATATTAATTACAATCTCTGAAAAAGACAAAATTCTAAAAAGTATTATACTGAATTCTAATACCAAAGCATAAAATTCAATTTTCAATTTCAATCACGTACAGATGCGATTTGTTTGGTTTCTGCAATTTGGTCTTTAGGTACCAGAGCTAGCTCTTAACATTAATTTAAATTGCTTTTTCTAGGTTTTAAGAGAGTGATTCATGAACTCGAGCTTAAGCGCTTGGAACTTGTGAGCTTAGCCTTGACTTATTTTTAGCTATGCTTAATATGAAATTAAATAAATATCACACAATAATTTAAATCATGAAATAGTGCTATTACAAATATTTAAGAAAAGTAGGTTTTACGTTTCACTTGTACAGCATAGTAAATAGAGAGAGTCTAGTATTGAGACACTTTACTCTCCACTGTCACAAAGAATTTGAATAACATTTAAATTACCGTATACAAAATCTCATTTATAAGCTTTGTACATATTTGTCACATGAAGAATATTTGTAATTCAAATTAAAAATTAAATTTAAAAACTAAAACCCAACTAACGAATAATTAATCATTCTCTGAAAGAAAATATTCTCACTTTCACTTCCTCTTGTTAGAATTAGGGCAGGTAGTAGATGACCACGTCTGCCAATTTTAGGTAAAATTTTTTAGTATAATAAAATACAAATAAAAAGTCCAATTTTTGTTATAACCATTGTATATTTATATAAATTTAAATTAATTAATCTAATTAAAAAGTGTTCTTTATTTGTTTTTTACGACTCGACCCTTTATAGCTTCAAGTGGCGGTAATGAAATTTGGCACGTCGCGTCGCGTCGCCTTGGTGGTCTCTAAATAAAGTGATTTTATATAACTCAGTTAACTAATTAAGAAAATGAAGTATTTCCAACTCTTAAGGAAAAGTCTATAGGATTTATCAAAGAATACCTTTAGGGTTGACGCTTGTAAAATCTCCGTTTTTTCATACTTGTATTAATATCTTTGTACAATACCCAAGAATTTTACGAGTATATGCTATATTTAAGCCACTTTCACGTATTTTTTACACGACATAAGTGGAATGGGATAAGTGATGCCTTTCTAGGTCTTTACTTTTTAACAAGCTAAGAAAGGTTATTTACTTCTAAGCCGATAGAACATTTATATTATAAATATTTTCCAAAATGGAATTTGAATTTATTATTTAAAAACTAAACTTTATTTATTTATTTTCAAAAGTAAACTACTATTCTTTAATTATAATTTTTTTGTTACAGTGGAAATTTTGAAGTCCAGAACAGCGTTATGGATGTCAGCGGATGGTCACATGGTACTCTACGCCACATTCAACGACACTCTGGTCCACGAACAGAAGTATCCCTGGTACGGTGCGGCGTTGGATACTGATGACCCGGCTAAGGTATTTATTTTTCTTTAAAGTCAATATCACATAATTTCAATTCAAAATAAGAAGTTACGATGCTTTATTTTTTTAACGTCAAATTTTTATATAAACTACACCAAAGATGGTTAGTCGTTGAGCTCCGCTCCACTCCAGTCGACAATCTTTCTGAATTAGACCAGAAAGAAGCTACATAAAAAAAAGCAAAAACAGTTCAAGGCACTTCTACTGTATTTTTTTAAAAACATAGTATTCTTTGTTTCACAACAAAAAAATGCGTTTATTACTTGGCGTGGTTAGTTCTCACTTCGTGCCAATTTTCATAATTGTAGGCTCAAAAAGTACCCTATAGATTTTGATTACGCACCGAATTTCATACAAAATTCAACAAGATTTTGATTGCGTTGACTTGGAAGCTCACTTTTGTGTTCTGTAAAGGACTGTAAAACTTTAATATTTGATATTAATTTCAGCTAGATATTAATTGGTGTTTCTCTCGAGATCACGTAAAGGCATCAAGCTTGGTTATGAAGTTTTTACCTTTTGAAATACGGAACCCTAAAAAATATAAAGCACAGAATTTCATAACAAAGAACCTTAAGCAAATAATCAATAAAAATTATTTAGCAGAAGTACTCGACCATGTTATTCAAAAGACCCCCATTCACATCGTTATATTTAAAATCTCATACATATTTATCAATTTACGTGAACTATAAAATTACTTAAATCATAAAATCGCTGTCGTATGAAAATGCAGTATAATATTGATATACCACGCGAGTGGCAAGCCAATTTAATTTTGCAAAGTAAACGCTTTGTCCTAATATTGTATAAAGTTTAAACCCAGAGGCTAGAAAGAATATGAATAGAGTATGCATAAAGAAGATTAGGTCGTTCATTCAAGTAGGCGAAGTATCGTTTGAATAAATCAGACCAAAATGTGATGAATATTTTAGTATTTTAGGTCTAAATATATAGTATTACTTATGTTTATAAATATGAGACCATAAGGGCGCAGTGGAACAGCTTTTAACTGTTGCGATGGTTGTGGTTTCGTTCTTGGAATTATATTGGTCCTTTCTCTAGGGCAAGACAGAGCGCGGCGTTGAGTTGGAAAGAGAAAACGGAGAGCGTGACACTAGGTTCTTACATTGTCTTGTTACCAAAGCGAGAAAATGAAAGTAATTAAGTTCCCTAAATGAGAATCAAATCCTAACCAACGTTTACAGTTGGACTCTCTGGCACTGCACCACAACGACCACGAAATATATCTTAAATTTACTTTATCACAATAAAAATAAAAAAAATAATAAAAGTCTAACATTACAATCTTGTTTTAGACAAACGATATTGCCGTTACGTTGGCATGGTTAATCAATTCGTAGGTAGAGTACTTCCTTTCAATATTCCTCGTACCATTTCTTTGATATATTGTAGAGGCGTGTTCTTCCGAGCAATAGAATACTCGTATGTATATATGTTATGAATTATTTGGCATTTTAATATAACTAAAAATCAGTTTTACGCTTTAGCAGAGTAGGCAGAGGAAACCTAGGGGTAAGACTCTCTACTCCTTACTTTCCGTCGATCTTTTTGATTGCAAAATCCTGAAAACCATTGTTATCAATTTAAATAAAAAAGTTTTTTTTTTCATATTGAATTTTTTTTTTAAAACCTACAAGAACATTATCACAAGTTATAACTAGTTTCACATAAACTTCTACCAAAGATTAACGGACGATGCAAATATTTTATTCTCAGCTACATGCTAGTATATCGGATAAAGCTGGAATTCGAAGTGAATACTATTTGGAACTTTAAAAATGTAAAATATCTTGCAAGTAGAAGCACAGCTCGACGTGTCATGATCGAGTGTGCTTTTACATGAAATTTCTGAGATTTTTCGTATATCTACTAAAGCTAGCTAGCTAGCTTCATGCATCACTTTGAGTATAGATTTATTCATCTCGAGAGCGATCGTATTTAAATTATTTTTATTTACATACAGGTATTTTACCTTCCATTATCCTCATTAAATGTTTAAGGTTCTGCAAAAAATTTTCTAATTTAGCCTATTCAAAGGGGCCAGTAAGCCCAATTATTCGTAATTTCGGTGTTTCTCTAAATGGAAAAGTTCTCTATTTTATTATCTACGACTAAAAAATAAAATACATAAAGAGAAAATTGAACTAAACCGTAACTAAGCCTATTTAGAAACCAACAAGGATTTTAGGTATTACACTGACGCTGTGTAAAAATGGACTGTTTCTCAAAAACAAATTAAATAGTGTAGGTCTGTCTCAGTTAATATGTATTTCTACCGCCCAGGGTAATTAAGTATAGGACCAGATCGGTGTATAATACCCATCACAAAAACTGCTTAAATTACAAATAAACCTGTATTTTCCATCATCCAAATATCAACACTACAGTCTCTACTATATCAACGTTTTAAATACTATTTAAATTGTCAAATATAGTTTTAAATAGCAAAACGGTGGACAAAGTTCAAAATTGAATTCCAATATTATTTTGTGCTCGCAGATTTTTATGTAGTACATTTTGATTGAAATATAAAATGAAGTGTATTTATTTCCAGTTACTATGAGCGTCACGTTTCTGAATTTACAAAACTAAAAAAAAAATCTACATAGCAGTATTTGAACAATGAAAAATACAAATCTTTATTTTAACACGCTTTTATTAAATGGACTTGTAAATATTTAACTTTGTAACTATATAATAAACTCTAAGATACTAAATTTGACTCACATATAACAACTGCTAATATATAATTGATCTGAGGTTGGAGCCAGAACATGAAGAACCTGAATAATGGAATTCTTCAGAGGTTACTAATAAACTACTGGAATTTAATACAGTTTACAACTTCGAATATATTGTACAGGCTCGAAAATCGTGTGCTGCGTAAACAACGGAGTGTCTGGAGTCTTAACTCTAGGTTCCCTCTGCGTACTTTATACTCGGTATAAGGTTGCATTAAATTTTTATCATTTCAGGTAGTTTGTGTTGAAAATATAAAATAATATCGCGTTAGTGCCCTCACGTACCACCTTTGCGGCCAAGATAAATGATGTTACGTCAACCAATCAATTACCTACAATGATATTTTCTTTAAATTTTCGCCAAAAGTTTCTTCTCACGCGATGGTCGCTGTCGTAATTGAATTTCTGTAAATGTTATAAACGTTCCCGGGATTGTATTTTTTTTTGTATTTATTTTACAAAATTAACTTGATTTCGTTTTATATTGTAAGATAGAATACATTCTTTCTTTATGATAATATTTTAAAGTGTATTAAGAGCCGTTGGGGTGCAGTGGATTATATAACTTCTATGTGTAAACGTGAGTTATAAATAAAATAATTTATTCCCTCGAATAGATATTGAACCCACACTGTTGCGATTACAAACAGACGCTGTGCCACTGGGCCATTTATAACTTCTATAAGATTTTACGTTTATTACTAGAAATATAGCAAAATTATAGCATAAGTACCTACAATTTTAATACTTTTTGCCCGTAGACATATCCAGAAATCAGAAGCGTCAGATATCCAAAACCGGGCACAAACAATCCGGTGGTTAAACTCACTGTGGCGGACATCGCGGACCCCAAGCACATCCGGACGCGGCATCTAACGCCACCCAAAGTTATCCTCGAGGGGTGAGTTAAATACAGCTTAACTATCTTTGAGGTTGAGTAAAATGGATTAAATATTATTGCTTAATACTGAATTTCAGTATTACACAATAGTTTTTTTTTTACTTATTAGGCAGAGGGAACTTGAGAACATGGTATTAAGAGACACTGTTCCCATTAAGATACTTCCGTTCCCCACGTAATAAAATATAGGTATATATTTTAAGAATATTTTTAGCTATATTACTATTTCTTTTAAATCACTCATGCTATAAAGTTGTTAGGTTTTCCAATCTCGAGGTTCCACACCACGCCGAGTACCAAGCCCTGGGGATATCTCTCCCTTGTTCTGTTTCAATTAAATCCAACAAAGCACATGTTCATTTATAATATGAATCTTATTATTAGTGGTAGTTCTATAGAAGAAATTTATTAATTTTGGGTATAGAAGTGACGTATACCTATAATGTTCTAAAATTGATTAATATCTTTCTAACATTTTTAAATCGTTCTTCCATGATTAGAAAGGCAAAATGCTTTTTGCCCAGAAGCGCGGTTTTAAAATTCTATAACGTTCATTTTTTTAAATATTTTCTACAAAAAATTGTGTAATATTTAATCTTTATAAGTTAACACATTCCGTGTTGGGTGGAGGAACTCAGCCGCGCTTTGCCTCGTTAACAGGGCTAGAATATGGAAATATTAGATATTACTTTCTCCGGATTGGAAATCGAACCCACAAACGTCACACGCTTGTTACCCCATTTTAAATTTAAATTGAATAATACAGAACATGTAGGTGAGCACTAAGAGAAAAGAAAGAGATTTTTCATTTTACGTCAAAGCAAACAAACTAGAGGAAGATGACTATTAAATAAAACGCGAAAAATAATGTGAATATCTGAAGTGTATCTGTGAAGCGAGGAATGAAAAATACAGTGATATTACTAAACTTTTTTACAATTACTAAGAGAAGACAAAAAAATTGTGTATATACATGTCAGATGAACTATAGAGTTTGGTATATTAAATATTGACTGAATCTCGATTTCCTAAAACAATATCTGCTATCATTGCTAAAAGAAAAGTATTCAATATACACATACATTTCATATATTTTAATACAACATTGTGACAAAAATGTATTCGTATCGCATCGATATAAAATAGTATTTGAGGAGTCTGTAGCGGGCAGCCGGGCGGAAATTCTAAACAGACCCGACCCGCCATTAGGGCCAACTCCGCAGGTCGGGAAACTTTCAAATTCGAGCGAAATTCTAACAATAGGTATTGTGATGTTTATTTTTTATAATTATTACTTAGTTTTAAAGTAAAAAACTGTTGCTTTAGATATTTTAAATTATATTATAGCTATTAGCTATTATTTTTCCTTACTTCTGTTGTAGTTTTCTAAAGTAATGTCTCTAGTTCAAGAATATTGTATATCATATAAAATTTTCATAATAAAAGTATAAAAATAATTGTATCTCCACTTCACTACAGCAGTGCCCCATTTTTGGATTTATAACGTTAAACATTTAGCGTAAAACAACTAACAAACTAAATAAAAAAAAATGTATAAAATTTTAATAAACTGTTCCCATCGCTGCCTGTGTTTGAAAATTTGCCTTTTCTCTTTGTAAACTTTGTTTTGAAATTTGCAACAAACAGTTTAAAACGCCTTTTTTAATTCAGAAAAATGAGTTTCAATATAAAATAAACTTGCGCACTCCGTTGTTAGCGTTATTGGTGCGTTATAATGGTAAAAGTTTTGAGATTTTTTTTAAAATTTAAGTTACGTATTACCTAATAAACTAAGCCCGTACATTATAATAGATATAGAGACAGACATAAGGTATTCTTCTTAAATTTAAATAATACTTTGGTCTCAAGCGTTGCCCACATCCCTAATTGACTTATGAGGTCAATGTAGACAACGCTTGGTATTTCTGGTCTTCATAGAGCTTTAGGTTGGTAGACTGATACTATAGCCTATAGTTAGTGATAGGTAATTGATTAGCAGGACTAGGTAATAACCATTATAACGATAAAACGAAAACTGATCACTTGACCGATAGAAAGTAACTGTGTCCATAACTTCGTTTATGGGCTGGATCTTGGCTTTCATATGAGTTTCAGTCATACATAATAGGTACATCTTTTTAATACACTGCTGTTTCATATAATAATATTATTGTATCTTCTACTGACTGACATACTATAGACAAAAGAGGGAGTCGAACCCTTTAATTAATAATTTCCTAAATAATAAATGTACGTTGTCTCAGGGATTACTACTTCACAAGCGCGCAGTGGGTGTCGCTAACGGAGGTGTGCGTGGTGTGGCTCACGCGGATGCAGAACTTGTCCGTCGTGTCCGTTTGTAAGAGTCCCATGTGGCATTGTCAAGAGGTTTGTATGAAAATTTATTATGGTATATAGATACATGCTTTATTTTGTTAAAATTTTTAGACATCGTATAAAAAGTTGAACGTAACGGGATTTGAACCCGTCCAAGTATGGAAACTGTCCAAGCACTTGACCACTAAGCCATACGTATATTCCCATTTAATGCAAAACAGTACTCTATTTTGCTTCTATAGCTTTATATATTTTCTGCATAACACAGTCTTGCCATTCATGATGATGGATGGATGGTGGATGGTTTTTTCATATATAACAGTATAAAATTCTATAAACGTTAGTTGAATTTTGTAGTATATGCCGCTTATACAATAGAATAGTGGTGTAGCTGAAATCATTGTTAAATTGTTAAATTGAAAAATTATGATATTTAATCATTGCAAATGAAATTATTAAATAATAAAAAAATTGATACCATTTTATTATATATTTTATAGCTTTGCGCTAGTTCTCGCATAAAGCTGGATAGATGAAACCTATTGCCTACTAAGAATCTCTGTTCCACACACACTACCTATTTTCTGATACATTTCATTTAGTAAAGAAACTCAACACACTCTATCTTGTTATCAGAACGAAGGAATATCAAGACAATAGTTCATTCCCTTAGTGGTATTCGAACTTACAACCGTCGCGATTACATCCAAAACACCGCACTATTCTACCGTACCACGATGACCTCTATAATAATAAGAAATATAATTGAAACTTTTTTTTTTATTCAGAATAACTTTTTTTCTTATATCTATCGAGATATAATAAATATATAATAAGATATTCGTTTCAATATACGTGTAGAGGACTTTATTTAAGATATTTTTAATATATTTTATACTGCTATACGATACCTACCAAAGAGTTTCGTTCAAGTTCGAATCACCTTTTAAAGCTTAAAGAACATAGTTTCTTGTCACGTGCGTCTGTAATTCCCACTGCATTAAGCATTACTCAGTAGTACCAAGCACTCGTTTTATGTTACTTTTACCTCAACATTGGAAGAACTTGAGGTTTTTCTATTTTTGTATTCTTTATACAGTACGAGTAAATGCCATTTAAATGTTAAATAAATGCTAATATTTCCTTTTAATTAATAAATTAAATATCTTTCAATAAATAATGTTTCTTTTTTTTTAAATCGAACATTTTTTTTTTTTAAATTGGTTGTAGTTGTCGATTAAACACCGTTTAATACTCGGAAATCCACCGCCTTACTCTTTTATATATAGTGTTTTATAGATTATACAAGATTAATATTCCAATAGATTAATACTCCTTCCCTATTTTTAGGATTTTAGGATTTCGTACCCCGCACCGGTTTTATTTTTTCTTCTCACTATATCCCACAAAAATAATTCATTACATCGTGTGAGAATCTTTCTAAAAATACTATTTTTTCACCAGGTATACAGGATATTCTCCGGTACAGAAGGCTGGGTTGAATCAGCTCCTGCGCCGCTTTGGTCATCAGGTGGAGGTGCCCTAGTCACTTTAGCTCCAGTGAGAGATGGACCAGCTGGGCTGTTCCGCCATGTTATACGAGCTGAACATAACGCTCATGGTCCACGAGCTTTGCCGCTTACTCATGGTAGCTTTGATGTGGTGAAACTTTTGGCTTGGGATCATGGGAATCAGCATATGTAAGTTGTTTGGTTATGTGTTTTCTAATAAATTTGATAATGCTTTTCCTGTAGGTTTGCTGTCGACATGAACAAATAATATTTATTTAAATATTCATATTCAAAGATTAAGATTTACTCTAAGATTAAATTCCGTAATAAAAACTATAACATTAATATTTGCAATTATATCGAAACATTAGAAATAATCAAAATTATTTTCACACGTTTCTAATACATATTTCTGTAAAGGAATGCTAGTTATGAACGTAATAAATGGTTATTCCGAATAGCATATTTCATGCACTAATGAATATTTGACTTTTGTATGAAAATAGACGTGATTTGGGCAAAAAATATTTCATAAAATTTTCCTGTTCTTAATAGAATCCTGAGGCCATGGTAGTGCCCGCGGTAGTGCCCGCGTGATTAGAGACGCTTCTTACGACACGTTTCTGAAGCTCATTTTTATATTTATTATATCGTAAATTAGGATCTCATCTCTTTAGTTGCATATCAATCCTTATATCTTAGTACAAGCATCGGATTTTCGACGACTTATACATATAAAGTAACACTTCCTCAGAT
>DWNA01002271.1:0-12161 GCA_018249835.1 Heliconius besckei
ACATGGCAGAATAAATTGCATGTCAAATTAGAAAGTATTTTAATTTATTAGTATATATGTGTAATGTAATGTTATATAGCCTATAGCACTTCTGAAGAATGCAGCTTTCATACAAAACAAAAACAAATCGATCCAGTAGATCCAGAGATCTTAGCGTTCAAACAAACAAACTCTTCCGCTTTATTATATTAGTATTTATATAATTATTTAATATAGATCCAAGTCTATTTAGGAAGTTTTTTTTTTATCAGTATTTTTATATGAAAATATATTTAACTCAAAAGCAAATTACCATAAAGAGGTACTAAAACTTAGGCACATAAATGTTGATTTTATGATTTAATTTTTTTTCACTTTATTGCAAAGTGTTATATATAAGACGTTAGGTAATTTTTTAATATAAAATCTTACTTTATAACTTCGGCTTAATTTATCTTCCCTCCGAGGACAACGTAGACTTAGATCTATTAATATTGCTTAACGTTCATTTTTTATTAAGATAAGGATTCTAAGTTTAATAATATATACTTAAATGAAATTATATTTGTGTATTTTAAAGTATAATAATATATAACAATGTTATATTTGTCAGCCACGTAGCGTTTGATAGTGAACGCGACAGGTTGTGGGCTCGTTTCCCATTCGTGGATATCAAATATGTATTCTTTTATTTCTTCGTTTTGGTTGAAACCAGATTTTTTCTGTGCAGGATATAGCGTGAAGCTATAAAAACGTGTTATAAGTAAGTTAATAAAATTCTTAACTAAATTACAAAAAATAATATGAATATGAATGAAAAATAAAACATTGTGAGCTTTTATTGAAATGCTAATATAATACATTACGGTAAACATTGTTGTTTATTTAGGACTGTTGTTCGGCTTAACTGATTTCCATAGTAAACAATTTACAGTCTTCCAAACCAATTAACTTACACAATAATTATTTCTGTTATTAACAAAAAATATTTTTTTAAATTATTTCCCAATTCATTATGGCTACAAGAATAATTTTGTTATTTTTTTAAGAAATATAAGTGAAGAATATTTACGTACTTTTACAGAACATAAATTAATTTTAAATCACAATAAAACCCCAGTAAATCGAAGCATATTATTTTATTCTAAAGCAATATTTTACCGAATGAATACAGCCGCGCGCCGTTGAAATGAAAAGCGACCGCGAACTCTGATGTAGCATTTTAACGATTAGTTACCTATATCGATTCGTTGGCTATTATATTCGTTTCAATTATCATTTAATATTATATCATAATAATATAAATAGATCTACCCTACATTTTTTCAGCAGAGCGGCGAAATTAAAGTTACATAATATATTTTCCCTCGAACGGAGTTTGAACCTAAACCCTTTAGGTCCTTTAGGTCAGACATTGACTTTGATGATAAGAATAATGGTCGAACTTAATAATGCTAATTACAAGTTTCAGCAAATCAATTATACGCAATTATAATTATAAATATTTTCTATTAGTTTATGGATTATAAAAAAGAGTAAGACCCTAGTTAACATTAATTAATTAAATTAGGAAAATTAATTAATTAGCTAACAACGTCTTTTTAAAATATAAAGAATATATATTTAAAACATTGTATATTTCGTTGCAGGTATTCTCATAGTCACGTCTTACAAAATGCTGTACCAGCATTGTCTGTTCCAGTCGTGAAATTAAAGTGAAGAACAGTAAACAGAACCATGGATCATCGGATATTTATCTTTTTGGCAGTATTTGCCCATTTTAGTAAGTATTTTTTTTTATTATAAAAAAGTAAATTATTTATACTGTATATTTATTTTATAACAATAACAAATTAAGTGAAAAAAGGAAATATCAATGGAGTATTGAATATTGGGCAACGTTAGGTCCGAAAATATAATTCCGAACAAACGATGCATACAAAACAGAGAAAGGATGAAAATGTTCTGCGCAAAGTAATTGAAAACACATAGATTGGAGTGGGCGGCCGTCCCGCTCGTATCTAAGGTAGACTATCTCAACCCACTTGATGGCAAATGGCCCGGAAGTAACAAGGATATAGCGACACGACCCAGCCAGAATTTCGTTATCCAATTTCTATGTGAAAATGCAACATAAATTTGTATTTGGCAACGCACAAAACATTGCGTCTACCTTATATAATATACTAAAGTCCATAATTAAATCACATAAGAAAATTTTATTTAAAAGTTTAAATAAAATTTAAAATTTAAAAATAACATAATATATCACTAAGTTTATCAAAAGATGAAAGAAATATTTATCAGTAAATTTATTTTAGTATCACATTAAAATTCCATTATATCTTGTAAAAGTTTTTCAATGTACACACTGAGGGAAAGGAGTTCACACGTCATTAAACAAGCAACACGCGTAGACATGAGAATATTTCATATCTCCTCTCTAAGAGCGAGGATTAAGTAACACACGATTTACCAATCAATGGTATTGAAGTAATACTCGTATATTAAGTACTAAAATACTTTTCAGCTCAGAATCTTTTACGCTTCGTATCAGTTTCTTATTTATCGTTTTATCGCTCACTTTTCTTGGTAATATACCAATATTCTCTTTAAAATTTAAACAAATTTGTTTAAAATAAATTAGATATGATATTTTTAATTTAAAATGCAACATCTCAATTACAGGTTGTACATTGGCACAGAGTCCATTTTACGATGGTGGACCAAAAGCAGTTAACCCAGCGCCAGTGGGTAACTTCTTAACACAAACTGTTTACGGCTTCCTTGATTTCACCACCACAATAGGCAATACAGTAATGGTTTTCTCACCGCAGTCCGCTCCACCACCAGGTAGTATAGTTTTAAATTTGAGTATCCAAATTCAGATGTTAAGTTCGATTTACTATAAATAATATATTTTTTATTTTAAGATTTACAGTTACAATACACTTCCTGTTAAAAAAGAAAATATTATAATAAAATATTTAAAAATATATTTTTTATTCCTAAATGTAGAATAACAATAACAATATTTCTGCTATCAGCATCTCTATGCTGACAACACAAATAAGTTGTAACAGACGTAGTGGTCAGAGTGAGTTCAAATCCCGCTACATCCGAAAAAGTATATATTTTTTCCTCATTGTGGACACTTAATATTTAAAAAATATAACCGTTATTTCTTTATTTAGAACCACCGTCAACTGAAAAATCTGTTCAAGAAAACATTATAGAAACTAAACCACCACCAATAAATAATGTCAAACCTGAAGCAATCAAGCCCAGCAAAACTGTGGACAAGGATACAACAAACAAAGCGGGAATTCCAATAGGTGCCTCCAGTGCTATTTCAGTTATTAGTTCTCCTCCTAAAATTGATATTATAAATATACCAAAATCTGTGGCAAAAGAACAAAAGCAAATTATCACAAAAGTAGAAGTCTTCGCAGGACCAACCAAAATAGTTGAAAGTAACGCTGCCAAACAATTAGCTAAAGCCAACAAACAATTACCACAGCCGAAAAAACAGCAACCGAAGAATCAACCAGTGAAAAGTGTGACCAATATCGTGAGCAGCAAAGTAGAAGTGAAACAAAACCTCGAACCATCTTTAATAGTTAATTCAAAATTAAACAGTGTGGTTGAAATAAAATCAAGTGAAAGCGAAGAGGAGCCAGCAATTCTAGTGTCAAACAACATTAGAGAGCCAGAATATGACTACTTATCACGACAGCCCTCTGAATTTGTAGAAGAAACTTATAGAGTTATCAACTTACGTCCATCGAAAAGTCATGCGCAGAAACCGAAAAATAATCTTAAAAATAGACACCAACCAACTCCACCACCCGATGATGAAGAACATCCTATTGGACTTGTAACCACACTTGGTGGAACGATAGTTAAGGATGGTCTGACAACAGTCCATGAAACTAGTGTCATTGGGACTTTCATTTCTGGAAAATACGCACAAGTACTAAATAGCAACTCAAAAATCTTACAATCTGGACTTAAAGGTAAAATATCCCCCAGTCCGTCGCATCGAATAATGAAAACAGTTGCACCGGCGATAACAAAGAATCACCGTCACAACTTGGAACCGACGCCATCAATAAATGATGATGACACCGGTTTCAGTAAAACAACTCGAAGACAGACAAGCAGTGGCAGCTCCTTTAAGAATCGTCTCAGATCGCAAAATAATGAAAATGATAATACTCCGTCACCACCACCGAGCCAGGGCAAAAAATTTAAAAATAGGAACTCTTCTCAAACTCAACGAACTCAAAGGTATGATACATATAATACAATACATCACTCATATACGTCAAAAATTGTGAAAACTGAACGGAAAGATTACATTACCTTTATTTTCATTTAGTTTATATACTAACTTATCTTATATAGCGTAGCTAAGAATAGTCATCAACTTACATTGTATGGGTTTGTTTATCATACATAATTTTATTAAATTACCAAAGTAGTAATTATTTAATATGTATTTTTTAAAAATAAGAAAATATAATTATAATCATTGACTGTATTTTTTGCGCCCTATTGGTATGTAGAAGCACTTAATTTTCATGTTCTCTTCTATTAAACGCATTTTTTAAACATATTACCTAAAATTGTTTTTTTAAATATATTATCAAATAAAGCTTATATATTATTAACAAACCCGGAGGTTATTACTATTCACATTTAACAAATTCTTGCTCAACAGACTTAGTCATACAATGTAAGTTCATAAAAGTAAACATCATTTTTGAAGTTAAGTTAAATATAGCGCAGCGTAAATTTTCCGTTTTCAGTACACGTTTTCGACCAGCCAAATCTCCTCAACTGGCAACCGTGTCTATTTTCAGTGAAAGTTCATCACCTTCGTTTTCAAATAGGCGAAAGAGTAATCGCAATTCTGGGCACAAAACAACTGTAACGCCTTCAAGCAATACTGAGAATCAGTCGAAGAGGGGATTCAAACCTCGTATACAACCATCTTCAGTTGAACAGGTGACTCCGGCTCCAACAAGTGTTTATAAATTCAAGCTTAATAGACAACAGGGCTCTGGACGTTGGCAGTATAAAACCAGCCCCAAACCAAAAGTAACTATACGGAAAATGAATGATGATGACCAAACAACCCCAATGAGTGCTGAAGACCAACCGTCGAATGAAATATCTCCTCAAGCGAGATCAGATAACGACTTAGAACTATCTGGCTCCCAAAGTGGTCCGGGAACGTTACTTGACAATGAAACTGAAGATAATTCCATTGAAAAACCGCCGCCGGTCGAAACACTCAAAGTAGAGATATCCACTCCGGCTGATTTCCGAGATGTTTATTACGAAATTGCAACTCTTAAGTCTCCGTATACCTTCCAGGTATTTTTTTAAGACAATATATAATTTAAAAAAATTAAAATTTACATTTTAATATGAGACAATATAAAAGTTAATATTAAAAAAACCTTTATTTATCATAAAAAATATTTTTTTAATAACATTGTAAAATCTTATTATAAACATTAGTAATGTTTGTTTGTTCAGCTTCACTGTATCCCGCACATTGCAGGGTAGACAGAGGCAGATGCTAGGTTCCCAAATGTTAAGACACTTTCATTCCCCACTTTACGCAGAATTCTGGAGTTATTGCGTGTTAAGAAGCGGGTTAACAACCAGGCGCTTTGCCTAAAGAGGCAAAGACCAGAGCGAAGAAATGAAAATATTAAAAATTTCATTTCCTCGAGAATGAATCGAGTCCACAATCTGTCGCACGCTTGTGCCCCTACGCCACGACAGGCCTTAGTAAATGCTAAAACAATATACGTAAAATAAAATTTCACCATATCTTATCATTACAGGTTGGACGCGTGAAAAACACTCGTATTATAACAGTAACTACGACAATAGAAAAGCGAATCGAACCAACAGCTTTGCCTCTGAATTCTCAGATTCCATTAAACGAGCCTTTAACTGAGAACATATTGGCCACAGCATCACCATACGGCAAAGATCACTACTTGTTAGACTCTAGTATAGCAACTCTACCCGCAATAACGCTCTCATCGGATGTTGAAACTCCTCCATTGGAAACTGTGACTGAAACCTTCAGTACAACACAAAACATGCTTAAAACCCACATATTACCAATAGTGAGAGACGCTAACGTAACGAGTAGCCTCACTTTTATCCAAACATACCAAGTCACTAGATTCGTTACAGCAACTAAAACATTACCCCCAATGGACTTCTTCCAATTCATACCGAGCAAAACTTTGAAGGAATTTAATAGTCGACTCGATGAGGCTGGCTCAGAACTCCATTTAGAATTGGACTTTGGTGACAGCAACGAAGACGAGGATGGCGTTCCTCGTCGAGTATTCCCACCTGACTTAGACCTCGCGAATATCGGATCCAATTTCGACCTTACCGAAATAGATAAATACAGAGACAACCACTTAAGGCTTAAAAAGGCACACGGACAAAAGAATAATCCTGTAACCGAACCACCAAATCCAGTTACACCAGCTCTAACTCCAGAACAAGCTCAACAATTAGCTTTACTAAGACTCTTAAATCCTGCTGCAGCTGCTCAAATACCGAATGTAGTAACAACTTCAAAACCTGTATTGAAATTCGAAACAATATATGAATCCCATGTAATTCCGCTTTTTGATGGTAAAAATACTATTCAAAGTACAATTTCTCGACCAGTTGCAACTATTACGAAAACTGAATATGAATTAGGAACTAGTAGCTTGCCTGCGTTACCCCTCAACCCACTCTACCCCCAACAACAGTTTACAGTTACTTCGACGCCAGTTGTTCTGAACACTGAAGTCGTCGCTACGAGCAGCCAAGTTCTGAAACTGACGTTTGGTGCCAAAACGGTGTACACGACGCTCTACTCCACGAAAGTTGTTCCAACCGTGCTAACGTCGTACGTAACGTCATCCATCCCGATTCAACCGAGTGCAGCGCCTGGTTTCCCTGGATACTTCCCGGCACCTTTCGCCCCCTTCCCATATGTAGGATAATCTAAAATTGGATATAGCATTAAATATATACTAGTGAAAGTGGTTGTGATGAAAAAAACTATGTAATACGGCGTGATAAAACTATATCGCGAGTGAGTGAGCTGTAAACTTTAAAGAAGCTCCAAAATTTCACGATTTAAAGCGGCCGTTGATAGTGCATGAAACTTTAAGCTGTAATTCTCTAGTTTTTCGGATGTATGAAGTTGAAGAGCGTTGTATCCTAATATTGTAAAATAGGATTGCGTAGAGTGTAAAAATTGTACCGCGATTTACTTAAAGACAGTAAATTGTTTGTAAATACTCGTAATTTATATTATTTTTACTTTGTAAATAAGTCGTATTATATTTTAAAATTAAGTAAACACGAAAATGTAGATAAAATTATATTTTTACATATTTTGTATAATTGCTTCAATAAATTGATAATAAATAATTATATAATTCATTTTGTTTTTATTTTTCCTTAAGAAATTTAATAGTTAAAAAAGAAAGTAGAAACATAAGCGCGTGACTGTAAACGGGACAGTTTGTGCGTTCGATTCCCACTAGAAAAAATTATATATGTAATATTTTAATTTATTTGCTCTGGTTTTGAGGTAAAGTACAGCGTTGAGCACCGCAACTAAACATGCCACCAGAATTGGGATGTAGCGTGAAATTAAAATATATATAAATACCTTCTTGAGGAAGCCTTGAATTGAAGAGCTTTCGAAAATAATATCAGCATTTATAATTTATATTAGAGATTTTTTGCAATGGCATACCTAATACAATTCCATTATAACATAATATAATTTATTTTAAGTAATATGAAAACTACTAACATAACTTAGGTTAGCTGAGTTTAATTTAGCCAATATTATTCAATAAGCATAACTAAAAAACATAACAATTTCCGATTTCTGTAACGCCACTAGTAGATATACTTCAAAAGATGTGATCTTATTTCGTGTATGATATTTTAATTAAAGTCGTCTCATAGCAAACGGGGGCGAAAGAAACAAAGAGGCCTTGAGAACTAAGATTAATGGAAGCTGTTTTGTAAACTTAATAAATAATATTAACCTTTAGATTTCGCTTTTCTTAGAATATTAATATTGAAGTAGGCTAGATATTAAACAAACTTCGTATACAGAACTGTTGGAATATTAACTTATGGAATATTATAAAGTTTCGCTTCTGTTGTATGGTTATTTCAATATTTAAATTATGATTTTCCTATATAGAACTTAGCTCTCTCTAATTATCATATTATAATATATTAATTAATTATCATATCATATTAATTATAATAGTCAGTCAGTCAGTCAAATATTCAAACTTAAACGGTGCAATGGTATGATAATCAGGCATTTAAATAAAAGAGAATTAAAATTTTATATACTTACTTATAAGTACCTATATAAAACTCCAGAAAAACACTTTACTAGAAACTTCTATAAATAATTCATTTTATTCTTGGAAAACAATCCTTTTGAAAACATACATATTTCATAATTGAGTACAAAGTATCTTCATCCATAAGTCAGTACTAGAAAAATAGTAAGAGAACTAAGGATTCAATAACATCTAGGTAAGTTAAAGTTGTTTCTGCGTCGTATAAAACTACAAACACGTTGTTCGGTAAACACGCAAAGTAAATAACTTAAAAGTAAAGCCTTATGACTTATATTATAAGTATCAAATGTCAGTGTTCGTTCTTACCACTGTATTTGCAGCTCACTACTTATGACTTTTGAAAATAGCTACATTAATAAATAAAGTAGTATGAGAGACCAGAAATTTGGCTTTGAATTTGCAATTTATTTTGAGGTCGTCGTGGTGCATGAGAACAGGTGTGATACTGTAAACACTACGTTTGTGCGTTCGATTTCCGCTTGGGAAAATAAAAAATTTTAATACTTTCATTTTCTCGCTCTGAACTAGACAAGGCGAAGCGCTTCTTTGAGTTCAGTCACTCAATACCTCGACATTTAGGCGTTGTTTGGTGTCTCTACACTAGGTTCCTGAAATCTGAAACAAATAAAAAATATTATTTACTTTCCTATTTAAAAAACCAACACAAACGCAACGTTAAAAATAATTCTCTAACACATTTTTACAAAAAAAACTAAAACAAGCAAAAAGTGTTAGCAATCGACACGTGAGATAACGATCGAAATGTCGATATTTCATGTCAACGACATCTCAACGGTGTACGCCGTCGCAGATATGCACGCAGCATCCGCTTTGTTCTGCAGATGACGGCTTTGTCCCTGAGTGATGTGACACTACAGTGCCAAAAGGCAAAATCAATAGAGACAACAGTGATTACTCACTTTTTCAATTAAAAACAACTCTCTTTTTATCTAGAGTTGTGTACCGACAGGGCTACATTAATATTTACTTATAATGCATACATAGTATGAAATATGTTAAATTATTTATAGGTAAACGTGAATAATAAACGATAACAAATATTATAATTTACAAAATCATTCCCATGTCCGTAAATCCGTAGTAGCTTTTGTATTAGATAATAAAAAATATGGACCTAGTCAAGTTTAGGGACTAGGGAGTTTCAAAGGGTGCTTTTAAAAGATTGTAATATATTCACTTAAGAATCTAGTTAAGATAATTACTTTCTTATAATTATTTTAAAATAAGCTACCGAATTGAATGCCGGACAAGTAATGAGTTCAAATTTAATGTTTTACGTTTTTCATGTAACTTGCTTTGTTATGAAATTATGAAAATATGAATTTTAAGAATCTCTTAACTCATGGAAGGTCATGCGAATTGGAAGGTCATACACAAAATACTGAGCAACATTACCCTCTATCAGTAAGCAAATTTAAAAAATATTTAAAACGATCCAATATCCGCGACGTCATAAATCTATACTGGTGCAGTTCGGTGCGCGCTGATTGAACGAGGTTAGACTAAATCGGCTTATCGTCCGCCGATGGAGTAAAGGGTATAATTTCATTGGAGTTCCCCATCCTCCCGTCATCGTCCGCCCGACACACGGCTATGCAAATTGACAATGCCTTCACTTTTTATCTCGGAAAAACGTAATACAATAGTATCACGTTCTAAAAGCACAATACCTATGAAAGAATAGAATTTCATAGAGTAATATTAGCATTAGGTACGTATAAAAAAGTATATACACGATTTTTATGAATACTAGTGGCCCCCGTCCGGCTTCGCCTACTTCACCAAATTTATATTTTCATTTCTTCGCTTTGGTGTCGAGGTACACGGCGTTGAGCTCCGCCAACCAACACCCAATAAGTCTTGAATTCGACGGAAAATATAGAAGATATGAAAATGATAACTCAATAGCTTTAATTAATAAAAAGTGTCATCCCTTGTACCTATATATATTTTATTATTTTTTTTAATTGTAACATTTTCCCTTAGTTCTCTTCATTACCAATTTTCTCTACTATATTTGTTACGTGTTAGCATTCAAGGACTTTATTAGATCTAATTATATATCATAGATACTTATTTCATACTTTAATCAATCGGCAATATAGAAAAGAACGATAACGGTTATCAATAAAAATCTATGCAATCATGGTATCGGTAACGAGTAATGGCGATAAGAGCATGAATAACTCGTATTGTATTTACATTTAAAAGATAACATAATTAACGTCAAATAAGTAACCTGTGAAACAATAAACAACGTCGAAGTGTTCATTTTTAGTAATAAAAAGAGTGCATTATGTATTTAAAAATATTAATTCCAGTGATTCTTGTAGTGTTCAGTGAGTACCTATATCTGTTTTCTTTGTAATTATATTATAAATGTACTAAAAGTCATATCTGAGCACAAAAATTTAATATTAATAAAGTAATTTCAACTAATTGCGTCAATTAATATATCTATTCTGAACCATTTCGAATACTAAGAATACTTACTTAAAGCTATTTTGGTAAAAATAATAAAGAAAAACAAATGAATCACGATAAGTGAATAGCTACTGGCAACGGCCTTTGATGAAGTTTTGAAACGTTTGTAGGTGGAATCCTTATAGCGGCCCAGTCCGATGAACGGAACGAAACCCGTTGTTTCCGCTTTACTTGGCTGGGGCCAAGGTATGACAATCACAGTATAATCCTAAACGCGACGTGCCAGGATGCTACGAGGATGTCAGACGGAGTCCCTTGTGAATTGCCGTTGGTCGCATCATGTAAGCTTATGAAAACGTATATATTTTTATTCTTATTTCAATTTTATTAATAATGTTATTAAAAACATATATATTAAAATCACATTCGCAATAAAAGTGTGAGATTTTCAAAATGTTCTTCATATTTTGAAAATCTACGAGTAGTTCTGATAATGGTGAAATTACTTAATATATTATTGGGTTAAAATTTATAAATATTTATTAAGAGATACTAAACGTTTTAATAAAAGGAAAGATTTAATGAAAATATAAATTATATCTTCCTAATTACTTTAATAATATATGCACAATAACTGTGTAATACAAAGACCGAATTAAAATTAATATCTTATGGAGTTTATATAGATATTTGGTATATCTGTCTGTAGATACAGTATAATTATATGTATATAGATACATATTTTAGATGACGGCTCGTGGCCAAATGTTGAATACCTGTGGACCAATTACATGAACGACTCTACATGCTTGCTCGCTGACAACGATGTTTGCGCCCAATACACATATTATTTCAATGGCGTTGGTAAGTCATAACAACATATTGTTTACTAAAAATAATGAATATCAGTATGAGCATCAAATAAAAATATTTACTGCAAGTCTTAGTCGTTCATCGTATTGTAATCGTTTTTACTTTTAAGTCACGAGATTGCAATTTCACTATTGCACTTTGACACCACCTCATTATGTTTTGTATTTTTAAAACCCAATATATTGTTATTTTTCTTTTAAAAATAAATAAAAATAATAAAAGCTTAATATGTAACTTGGCTCTCTTTGCGTACCTACCGTTTAAATTGCAGGAGAAATTATATTAAGGCATTCAAGTATTTGAACATAATTATTTGAAATTTCAGTGGAGAATTCAACATATATGTGTACAAGAGCCGTCACTGCAAACGATACTGCTTTAACAAGCGGTTGCTATGTACAAACGAGAGGCAGCTACGCATCAAGAGTG
>DWNA01002272.1:0-12157 GCA_018249835.1 Heliconius besckei
GGGTAGGCAGAGGGAACCACTCCGTTTTCCGTCGAATTCTGGAGGCACTGCGTGCAGAACTCAGGCCACATGCCACGTTTGCCTCATTACCAGAGCGATGAAATGACAGTATTCAATAAATGTATCATTTCCTCGAGTGAATATCGAGCCCATAACCAACCCTGCGCCACGACTGGCCTCATATTCCTTACTATATTTTCTATAATTATTATCTAATTAAACGAGTGGGGTTCTGTTGTCGTCACGCTTTAGATCACACATTTCATAATCAAACTGTCGAAAGGCACTCGCAAATGATGTAACAATATAAATGCTGGCTCTTCCAGTACAGTTATTGCATTAACTTTCGCTGCACCGCCATTATCATCTAGTCTAGCCCACGTTGTTTTGATTTTCACTCACCCACTTATGTAATTTGATTTAGTCCCATAGTTATATTAAACGGTGAAGATTTTTTTTTTTTGGGGGAGCGATGGAGAGGGAATTTGGGAACCTAGTCCTTAAACATTCCGTGCCCCATTTTGCGTCGAACTGTGGGCGCAAAGAGTATGGGGTAGCGAAAGTACAAACCGCGCTTTGCCTCGCTACCAGCCCTATAAATTATAAATATTCCATTTTCTAGAGCGGGACTCGAACCCACGGCCTTTACCGTTTTATAGTCGCATGCTTGTGCCGTTAACTGGTTTAGGACCTAACCCTAAGTTATGCGGATTTTTTAATTAGCAGTTCCTTTTGAATAATGCTTCAATGTCGTCACCTCATCAATTCCTGATGCGTATAAAAACCATAATGTATAGAGATAATAGACATAGAATCAAACTTGTTTATGCCATGAGGCCGCCACGTGCCCGGGTTGTTCGTCCACGTTTCAATTGTAAAATTCAATCAGCGTAATAGCTCGGAGGTAAATAATGCCACTAAATTAACCTTGGAAAGATAGAAACGTCTCTACACTAAATATTATATAGATATTATTTCAAATTATATATTATAGTATAACTAGCAACTCAAACGCGGCTACGCCCGCTTGTTATATTTAAGCCAAATTATTAAATCTTTACATCGTTTGTAAAGATCCAATTCATTCATTTCATCCAAATTCGTTTAGTAGTTTTGCGTGAAAACAAACATCCATTCTCACAAATGAAACAAACATATATTTGAAATTAGTTCTGTCCTTATTTCTTTAATGAGACCCTAATGTAATCTGTGGAAAACATAATTTCCAAGTCAGAATTCTCAACGCAGGGATTGCTAGAAATGTATTCAATAATTCTACACGAACAAGTATGTTATTATGCTTTCGTACAGTCACGACTGCATTACAGGTCCAAATGGTCTCAGCGCCAGTCTAATAAAATTCACATTGATCAATTTCTCTATATAAGAAAGATGGGTGTATTCCTTTGAGTGAAAGTGCCTTGCTATATCACTTCCCGGATAGAGATCTCTCTGACACCCAAGGAAGCGCTGTATGGATGTCGTGATGCAGGACTTGAGAGCCAATTGTCTTACCAACGAGGACGCAAAAGACCGTGCAAAGTGCAGTAGGTTGATTACGGAGGCAGACCCTGGCAATGGCCGGGATCAATGCCGGGCAGAAGAAGAATAAGAGACCAGATCAATCTCTGCGTTACTAGTACGCAGTTACTAAAAAAAAATTTGAAACATCTGTTTTTGTTTCTCCATTAGGTGACTCCATTCCTCTGTTGGAGCCAAAACCCAACTAAAAATTAATATATGACTTGCCAGTCAAATGCATACTCTAATTATTGAAAAAGAAACTCAACCAAAAATTAAGATACTATAAAAAGAAACAGACGAATTCAACTAACCGCAATACGAAAACTAAGCAGCAGTTCGCGTGAGCAAAGCTGACTTTGAGTAATGAGACGCCACGAGATGGCACGAAATTGAAGTGTGTTTTATTTTAATGAACCCGATCTGGGCCGACCGTTCTGTGCGCCGCGGCACAGTTGATTACTAATGTAATGACGTAACATTAGGTTCCCGCAAATGATCTTGACTGATTTTAGAACACAGGAAACTGGTATGGAGGTTACATAGGTCTACCGCAGTTGGTACAATCTCGTTTGATGAGATTTTGAAGTCCGTATTGCTGTACGTTGTGGCCAGATGTGACGTGGGGCAGAGGCGCAAGCGTAATGTAAACGCGATAGGTTGCGGGTTCGATTCGGACTGGGGGGAATGAAGAATTTAATTATTGTCTTTCCCCGCTCTGGTAACGTGGCAAATGCGACCCCAGAATTCGGCGGAATGTGGGCAACTGAAGTGTTTTAATGGGGACGGAGTGTCTTAACACTAGGTTCTCAAATTCCTTCTGTTCCTTCCTTCTACCCTGCTATTTGAGGGATACAGCGTGAAGCTAACAAAAAAAAACAATTGCGTCATTCCGAAATGGGTTTCTATTTTAATACTTCCACATTTGAATACTTACCGGAAGCGTATTATTAATATAAAAAAAAATATAATTCCTAAAAATAATTTTAAGTACCCACTTATCTGCCTACTTACCTACCACCACTTACTATTAATAAAGATCTTAAGTTTTGCATTTACTAACCGAGAATAGTTTAATGCTATTGAAATTTCAATTAAAGTTTCTGGTATTTAATATTATTATATTTATATAAAATTAACATATTGTTCATGCTTGTTTCGTGTAGTTTTGTTTTTAATATCAGCAATATTTACGTTAGTCGCGAGCTATTTTGGATCAATTAAGAATTTTAAGAATTATTATCGAATTATAATTTATAACATTACTATAATATAACCAATTACTGCTCTAAAAATAACTTAATTGTATTTATCTTAGAGGCCAATATTTACTACAAAATTGAAAAAAAAAGTGGTGGTGACAAAAACACTCTGTATATGGTCTCACTCGAAGTATTCAGCTAAGTTGGAGCTTTTTGTAAATTTTTTGAATGATAGTCCACACATAGAAAAAAAATAACGCCTAACCTACGCCTCTTGGATTTCTCATCTCATCAGCTTACGTCGAAATTCTTATTATGCTGATCACAACTTATTTGTCTGACTAGCATCTCTGAAGGGACATTTTTACGAAGTTCCGCTTATATGGTCAGAGTGCATATGGCATATTCGGTCAGAGTGCTTGGACGGTTTCCAAGAAGCGCGGGTTCAAATCCCGCTACGTTCAAATTATTATGTTTACCAATAACTATAAATCTGTGCTTACTTATTAGCTTACTCGAATTGCGGTCACAACTCGATAGCACAAACACGCAGTACGTACTAACATGCAGTGGTAGCATCGAAACAGGTGCAAGGAGAACGAAAGGCCTTGCGGTCAACCCAGATGAGTCGTCAAGTGCGGCTCCCATTACGGAATCACCATCTCAGTATGTTTGTACAGTTATCCGAGTAGCGAGTCTTGGGGCCAGTCTTTGAGGAACGCGACTGGGTGTGGGTTCGATCCCCATTCGGGGAAATGATATGGTTATTTAAATTTATATTTTCATTCCTTCGCTCTGGTGTTGACGTTGAATTCCGCCATTCAATGCGCAATGCGTTCAGAATTCGGCGGAATGTGAGGAACGGAGTGTCTTAACATTATGTTCCTTCTGCCTACCATTCTGTGTGCGGGATACAGCGTGAAGATATAATAATAAAAATCCGCATAGCGACTGCGGTCGTACCTCCACCGTATGTGGGTCGGGCACTTGAACGTGAAATTAAATTTATCGTTTGTGAGAATTCACAAGTTAATTGTGATGTTTCGAGTTGGAGGTTCTCTTTGTTGTTGGGGTGCTAGGAACTGCTTTCTTTGTTTGTTTCGACTTATGGCAACAATTAGCTTATGGCGTTTTAAGTTCTTTGCAGATGTTATAACTGTTTTTGTCTTTTTTATTTATTGTTTGTTATGTTTATGATTAAAACTTGATGAATTTTTTTTTTGTAAATTTATTTTAAGTTGGTTTTTTAGCGCTTAACACTGTATCGTGCTGTGTGCGGGGGTTAGGCAGAGAGAACTCAGTGTTAAGATATGTCGTTGTCCATTTTCTCGCGAATTTTGAAGACATTGCGTGTTGAGTGACGTTCCCCGAGTGGGAATGAAGTCCACAACCGTCGCGTTCCAGTTCTAGTTTTTCGTTCAATAAAAAAATGTAGATATTACATTCAATGCTAACCACAGAACTCATATTGAACATTGTTTAATATTCACAGCACATTCTCGTGTATACAAAATTGCATTCCCAAAGGCATTGAGAAGAGAAAGCTTAGAGGGTCCAGCCCCATCCATCATTCATGCCAACTCACTGAACTAATCCGTTTATACTATCGATTTATTAGAATTCTATTTTGGTTCAAGATTTTTTAAGTTTATTTTTAATAAATAAAATAAAAAATACAGCCAAATTGATATTTTTTTTCTGTTTTGAAATCGGTTTAATATAATCACCAAAGGCCAGTAGTGGCCCCGAGGCTCAAGCTTGTGACTGTACACGACAGTTGTGAGTTCGATCTCCATTTGAGGAAATTATATATTAAAAATTATCATTTCTCCGCTCTGGTAACGAGGCAAAGCGCAGCGTTGACTTCCGCCACCGTACTAGAGTGCCTCCAAAATTCAGCGGAAAGTGAACGAGACCGGCGTGTTTTAATACTAGGTACTTAAGTTCCCTTTGCCTACCCTGCTATTTTCGGGATACACTGTAAAACTGAAAAAGTCTCAACTTAACATTGGGTTCCCAGATTCCCTCTGCCTACGCTACTTTATGCGAGATACAATGTGAAGCTGGAAAAAAAACAAGTGCCTTTGGCATATTTCGAAGTGCTTTGCACTAAAATTCTTGCTCTATTAAAATAGAGAATTACATATAAATATACCTAAATGATATTAAACTAGTATTTGTAACTGAAAACGACACAATAACGTTTAAAGGTTACAACGTCCTATCTTATCGGGCTGCGAACAAAAAATATACAGAGCAAATATTTGAAGTTTGCATTAAAAATTTTACTCCCACTGCGAAATCATTTAGTTTATTTAGAACGTTATAAAACATATATAACAGTTATAAATATAGATATATTAGCGGCCCGCCTGCGGCTTCGCCTGCGTGAACAACGATATTATTAATTTCTGTCTCCATGAGTACCTACGTCCTATAAGTGACGTCCATGCAAAATTTGAGACTCCTAGCATTTGTAGTAACGAAGTTTCATACAAACTTTCAACCCCAAAAACAACCCCTTAGAGGTCGAATATTGTAAATTCCCGTCTCAGCGAGCACCTACGTCCTATAAATAACTCCTATGCAAAATTTGACATTCCTAGCACATGTAGTTTCTGAGATTTAGTGATGAGTGAGTGACCTTTCGTTTTTATATATATAGATATAATTTTTTTTATAAAAGTAATCAACCACAAAGTAATAATTAAATTTAAGTTTTAACTAATTAATAACTTAAATAACAGATTATCAAGTGCCTGAGTCTCTGTCGGGTAAATCTCTATCGGAGAAAAGTTTATTCACATATTTATAAGAACAGTTTTTCCTGAAACAGCTTTACGCACCTTTCCAAATAGGTGCCCTACCTCACTTAACGTAAAATTTTCAAGACCATTTTATCTACAAAAACGGGGAAACGAAAATATTTTAGCTTTTATTATTATTGAGTGAGGGTTTACAGTTCGATAGTCTCTCTCTCTCCGCCCTAACGTCCACAACCTAACTAAAACACAAGAAAAACCATAAAACGGAATAATATAGCACTAACTGCTACAAAATAAGAAAAAACGTATTGATCATATGTCTATCTATGTATATAAAATCGAAAGGTCACTCACTCATCACGAAATCTCAGAAACTACATGTGCTAGGAATCTCAAATTTTGCATAGGAGTTACTTATAGGACGTAGGTGCTCACTAAGACGGAAATTTGCAATATTCGACTCCAAAAGGGTTGTTTTTAGGGTTGAAAGTTTGTATGAAACTTCGTTACTATAAATGCTAGGAGTCTAAAATTTTGCATGGACGTCACTTATAGGACGTAGGTACTCATGAAGATAGAAATTAATTATAACGTAGTTCACGTTGGCGAAGCCGCGGGCGGACCACTAGTATCTAATATATTTATTTATATATATATATTTCACATGTCTATATATATGGACAAGTATTTGAACGTCCGACTTAGGCGCCGGCCGCGGGGAGTCGCTATCACTGCACTACGTGATGGCATTGACAATGGGACTTCTATCGGTGTTAAATGGATTTATGGCTGCATCGCCTTGAATATTAAGGGATTGCGTGCTAAATGCACGGGTAAATGGTCTTGTTTATAATAATAAAGCTATAATAATATCGTTATTATAGAGTTTCTTATTATTTGAAGATTGGAGTTGTTTTCCTTAACTAAGCTTAGGAGCCAAGGTTTTTGGCTGTAATGTAGAATTTTGGATTTATTTATGTTGCCGTCAATGCAAAAAGGTGTAACGCGACGGTTGTGGGTTCGATCACCACTCGAGGAAGTGAAATATTTATTTAGGTACATTTAATTTTCCATTTCTTCACTCTGGTGTCGAGGCAAAGCGCGGCGTAGAGTTCTGGTACTCAACACGCAATGCCTTCAATTTCGGTGGAAACTAGGGAACGGAGTGTCTTAACACTAGGTTCCCTCTGCCTACCCTGCTGTGTGCGGGTTACAGCGTGAAGCTGATTTAATTTATTTTTTAATCTTTAGTACTAACATAGTTTGCATCTTATTCATGTTGTTAATTATTTTGTTGTTTTTGCCTTAATAATTATTGTTGTAAAACTTTAACACGTTTTTCTCGCTTTGTTGAGGTTTTATGAGAGATGATTTCATGAGATAAAAGAAAGGTAATAATATATTAACCTTTTATCTTTACTTTATTTTTATGATTAAACATGCGTGAACTGAAATAGAAATCTTATTTAAATGTTTCAAATCGATGTTGTAAATGGAATATTTAAACGCGATGTGCCGCATAAAGCTTACATTGTTTCGCGTTATAAAAGTAATTGTAAAGTTTTACAATCGTTTGAGTTTACGTACCGCGTAATTGCGTCCATCGCGCATAAAAATAACAATGGTATTACAATTTACAACATACGAATGGTAGTTATATTACAATTAAACAAATATTTTGAACCTAGTCAGTGGGAACCTGGGAACCAAATGTAGACTCAGTTTCATTTAAGATACTTGCGTACCCCCATTTCCCATTGTGGAAGCAATGCGTGCCTGCACGACTGGCCTCAGATGTTATCCTTTTATTATAATTTTATTAACCGACTTCTGTTAGAAAAGGTGGTTATCAATTCGACTGTATTTTTTTAATGTTTGTATTTTATAATTCTGAAGTCGGTGTCAAACTAATGCTACAACAATGTTACTACAATATCTAATTACTAAGTCTGTTTGTTTTACTTGGCACCGACTTCAAAATTATAAAATCTTTGTCAAATTATTTTTCACTTTTTAGTTCGTTGTTAGAAGTCGGTTTTATCTTTTTGTTAAAAAATAATTTATTATATGTTGAAAGATTAAACTTTTGTAAATGAATAGCATGAATGAGAACACGTGCTTGTGACACAGATATTTCGCTCTTCCCCTCTTGTTAATGAAAATGTCTAATTATATATTCCCATACGCTCAGTGAATAACATTGAAGCTTAAATTCAGACATGGGGTCCTTCTTTAGTCCTTAAGCTTCGACGTATAATATAATATATTTAAAAAATGCGATTACCGAGAATATCCCCAGTGGACTGGGTTGACTGGGACAGTAGTAACACTAGGTTCCTTAACTATCCTGCTGTATGCGGGATACAGCGTGAAGCTGATGTCTCTTTTAAAATATTTGTCTTAAGGACAACTAACAATATGCTCCTAAGGCAAAAAAATAAATAAGCCTCAATCAACTCACATAGTCGTACATAAAACGAACTCGTATAACGTATTCTTGTTTAAAAAAACAATGCCCAGACGCTTAAACATAGCCTTGTTGACTGCACAGCGGGTCCCACGAGCGCATCGAGTGCTAACCATGGGGTCGTGTGAACTGATTATTTTCTTGACCTCTTAAAAAACCCAAAAATGGTTTACTTTTCGTTTATATTTAGATCTGTTTTTAAAGTTCCGCTGTTAACAAGTTGTTAGTGTTAGTGAAGTTTTGTATGTGTAACACCTTTTTTTTCGAAGATTGTTTGTATAAGGTTTTTTTAGCGTTGTACGTCATACATAGCAGGGTAGGAAGAGGGAACCTAGTGGTAAAACACGTTCCCTATTTTCCCCCGAATTCTGGAGGTATTGCGTGTTGAGTAACGGAACTCACCCCACGCTATGCCTTGTTACCAGAGCGAAGAAATACATATATGAATAAATCATAGTTCTTTTCTCCGAGTGAGGATCGAACCTAAAACCGTCGCTCACTCCCTTGTGCCCCTTGTGCCAAGACGGCGCACTCCAATAAAAGATGTGAATAAATCGATAGTCGGTCAAGTTTGCATATATTATTTCATAGTAGAACATTTCGAATTATACCTCTTATGAGAATAGTTCCAAATACATACTTCATAATAATAAAACACATTTAATTTATTTGTATACTAGCGGACGCGCGCACCTTCGCTTGCGTAATAAGGGGTGAATTCTAATAAACCACGAAACATGCGTTCAATGACATATTTTTAGGAGTATAAATTTAAAATTTTATAAAAATCGGTGGCGATTTAAAGATTTTTCCATACAAACTTTTAACCTCTTATTTGCACCCTTAGGGGGTGAATTCTAGAAAACAATGAAACACATGTTCAATTAAATATTTTAAAGAGTCTAAATATCAAATTTTATAAAAATCGGTGGCGATTTAAGAATTTGTCCATACAAACTTTGAACCCCTTATTTGCACCCTTAGGGGAAGAATTCTAGAAATCTTTGAAACACGTATTCAATTAAATACTTTTAAAAATCAAAATTTCAAATTTTATAAGAATCGGTGCCGATTAAAATGTTTTTCCATACAAACTTTGAGCCCCTATTTTACCCCTTTAGGCTTAAAATTTTTCAAAATCCCTTCTGGGAAGTGGATGTCCAGATTACGAAAGTTAAACATCTGTCCAAATTTCACGTTTCTACCATCAGCGGTTACGGCTGTGCGTGCGTCTCACCTCAGTCAGTGAGGACAAGTCCTTTTATATATATAGATTACTAAAAATAAAAAAACTAAACATAAGTTCACATTATTAATTTCGTGAATTTGCCACAAAGTTAACTAATACTAAATCTAAATTCTAATAATTATGATTTACTTGGCAAGGAAACAGTCGTGAGATACATTGCAATGATGAAATATTGTCGCTTGTCGAGCTTTTAGACTAATTTTAAATTAAAATTTTATGTAGTAGGGATGTTGGAGCTTTTGGAAAACAAACACAGACTTATTTGTCTTATAATAGAGTCCTAGTGTAAAGTCTAGTGTTAAGACACTCGCGTAATTCTGGAGGTATTGCATGTTGAATTGCGAAATTCAACGCCGCGCTTTGCCTCGATGGAACTATTAAATATTTCTCTGATTGAAGTTGAACCCACGATCTGTTGCGTTAACAATCACACGCTTGTGCACCTGCGCCATAAGTGGCTTCTAATATATATTTTTTTAGGAAAAATAATAATTGCAAATATGAAGGTATTAATAAAATGTTGTTTTATTAATTATGTTTGTAACGGTACAGAAAAAACATTAGTATTTTTTTGTGAAATTCCATTACCATCGATGGAAAACGCTATCAATTTCCATGATGAGGTAGATCCGTATTACCGCTATTATATGTAATAGTTGCGATAAACACACTCTCAACGCAATAAACAACACTTTTATTATGCAAATTTAACTTTAATGCTTGGATATATTAATAATACATAATTTACATTACAGTTGTGTTGAAATAATACGTAGAATTTCCAATAATAAGACTATATCTGGAACATGCACGTTTAATCCTTGTAAGCAAGTACGGTATTCATTCTTTTTTGTTTAAACAAAAATAAATTGCATAAAATCTAGAACAGACACCTACAAGTCGTTTGAGTACAGTACAGTTGATGCCAGTCGTGGCGCATAGGCGCGACACTGTAAATGCGGCGGGTTGTGGGTTCAATCCCTAGTCGAGGAAATTAAATATTTGATATTTTCTCTCTCTGGTAACGAGCTCCAAAATTAAGCGGAAAGGAGGCTGAGGCTTAAATTCCCAGGTTCGCTCTACCGATCCTGCTATGTGCAGGATACAGCGTGAAGCTCTTATCTATCCCTCCTACCTACCTAAAGGGGTTAATAGATAAGGATCGTTAAAATATAAAACATTTTCTACATAAAAAAAATATTTCCGCTCATAAATATTCTAATTAGCCAACCCCTCAAATTGTGAAAGAAATGAGCAAGGTGCGGATTATTGATCTAACAGCTCTACCCCACGCAGTATACGAGTACCTACCTACTACCCCAACTTTAAATAGCTATAGCGACGTCTGCCCTCACCCCAACCCCCTTCCCCCCTTACCTGTGTACTCTAGTAATTATATTGCAGGCTACCTGGTAGCTGTCCCGTGCCTGTTGAGTGATGGCAGGATATTATTATTATTAAATCGTTTTATATTGTTTTTTTTTTATTTTTTTTACTTGCTTTGTATCCTATTATTTTCACTGGAGGCTTACAATTTACATTTTAATTTCTTTAATTTGATTAATTTTACTGAGTAGATAAAGAAAGCATACTGAGAAATTTAGTTTGTTGTTTTCAGCTTTTGAAAGCCTAAACAATTGATAGGAATATATTTTTCATTAAAAATATAATACGGGGGCTTCATCTTTGTATTTCATTTATTTTAAGAGTTCCGTACCTCAAAAGGAAAAAAGAAATCTTATATGTGACAGGATTATTTGTTGTTCGTCTATCCGTCTGTCATGACTTATCTCGGGATCGCGTGGAGGTATTGAGGTATAGTTCGATAATAAATAGGTACTATCGAAATAACAACAACCGCAACTAACATACTTATTACTTTACTTGAATTATAAAATAATTGTATTTAAATTACATTTCATACAAACCTACAAAGCCAATAAAATCTTATATTAGCCTCTGAGAATTTTCTTTCATTAACAACAAATATACACGTTTATATATATTTGTATTTCCCCTGCAGATGTAATCACATGTCATTATTTAGTAATAATTTCTAGAATTACCCTGTGAAAGTGTGCAGAAGAAGTGAAATTGTTTGTGGTGCCGTAGATAGTGTTGTCGACACTTTTGCAAATATCTATGGACTATGGACTAGTGAGATGTTTACATTGTCGATATCGTTGTACAATCGCTTTGAAACGTCTCATATCTTGTTGATTCTTCTTTGCTAAGTTTAGATTACCAGTTTTCAATCCAAGGTTTATGTTACCTGCTTTTTTTATTTTTCTTATATATTTTTTTCTAACTATAATTTGGCGGCAACGGCTCATTTTGACTTAAACTTTACATAAAGAGTACAGATTATATATTTTTATATAATACAGATTAAGTAAAATAGCAATTTTGTAATAATATAACACAGATAATTTTCGTATTACGTAGATAGAAAAATTATAATAAGTATAATACTTAACTACAATACTAGAATTATTTACGTAGGTATAGCTTTCTTTTCAATGTTAATATTGGCGTCTCAACTTAAAGCAATATCCAAGAAAGAGACATCCATTATCGGTAAAGGTACACATAACAACGCCATCTTTGTGCGAATGTTTCAAAACAGGAAAATGGATCATCTAACAACGCTATTGAATTCTATTTATATAACATCCTTGGTATAGGCCGCGTTATATTTGAAGAAATGTAATATTTAATATTAATTGAAATTTTTTTACTGATTGATATTTAAATATTATTAACTGTAAGCCATCTTGGAGAAAAGACAAACAGTGACACAATATATTGTATACGTTTTTATCAATTTATACATTTTGGTGTCGAGGCAAAGCGCGGCGTCGAGTTCCGCCACTCATTACGCAATGACTCCACTATTTGGCGGAAAGTGGAGAGAGTGTGAGATACCGTGTAAAGCTGAAAAAAATATCTAAAT
>DWNA01002273.1:0-12151 GCA_018249835.1 Heliconius besckei
AAGTAAATAAATACAGAATGTATAATAAATTACGTAATTTCCGCTTATCAATCAATTTGCATACTTGAGTATTCGCGTTAATGTTAATCGCTATCGAATATGTAATGTGGATGATATAACGCTTTTTGGTACGGACTGTGTATGTGATACTGAAATATGTAATTTATTTTAATATGTAAATTTTATTGTAATTATGCAATTATTTGTTTGGAAACGATTGAATTATAACTATATTTATATGACAAAAAATTAAAACTGGGAATATTACAACAGTATCATATAACTTTGAATTTCGCATTTTTTATACTTAATATTATTTATTCTTCTTAATATTATGTTCTTGTCAATGTACCAAAATGTTAGTTTCCACAAATATTTTTGTGTACCTAATTAAGTGAAGTTTTACTCAGGACAACCACTACCAAGGTCTACTCGTCACTTAAAATCGTAAAATATTTTTTTAACAAAACAATTAAAATTAACGTTGAAATTTAATTTATTTTTCCTTTACCTATTTTATAAAACAAATCTAGGTCAAAATATCCTATTTATATTAAAACTAGCATCTTTAACAGGAATACAGGAGCGACTTCGCTAAATTACAGCGCTCGTCATTAAGCGAGGCGAATTACAACGTATTATTCATGAAGCCAGATTTGCGGTAAACCTACTCTGCATCCGCATTCAATATAAATATATGTAGGTACTTCCATGAAGGACCCTTTTAATAATATACGTAATTTAATATAAAACAATAATATAGGGAGATATTCATTTATGTTAGTAAAACAAATCGTCGGCCGCGACTTTGCTTGTGTGGAATTTCTATTAAGGACCCTTTTAATAATTACTTAATCTGATATAAGCCAATTATAAAGAGATATGCATTTAAAAAAAACAATTTCAAACAGTAAACAAAAAACGAAAAATAAATTTGATAATCATTTAGTAATTGTTACATTTATTATTATTATACTATTGGGCCCGGACGCGGCTACGCCCGCGATAATATAAGCCTAAATAATTAAAATAAGTTACAAAATAATAATAAGTGGAGATTTATTATTAGAAAAAATATCTGAGTAACCGAAATGAACAAACAAAAGAAGTAAAAGTAACTAAAGGAAATTCTTAATATTAGAAAAAGTACCTAAAGTTTGCCGTGCGCACGTACTATACATTTTAATATATAAAAATTTACAAAACCATCAAAGTCGCCCTTTCGCGTCGGTCATACTATATACCACTCGTAGGCTAGGTCATTTCGAATCAGTGACATCTCCTTAATTATTTATTAGGATGTTATACAGTAAACTATAATTTTCATCAAGATGAAATGCTAAAAGTGACTATTGTATTTATTTTCATAAGGATGAATATCAAATTATAGAAATCATTTAATTTTTGTTAATGTATACAAATCTATATCGGCGCGCGCCATGTATGCATTAAGCAAACTCATTTTGGGTGACGTTTTCTTAAAACAACAAACTTTGCAAGCCGTTGCATAGCAACGCGTAGCGACGATTGTTATTAATATGGCGGAATAAATTGCATGTCAAATTATTTATTTTAATATATTGGTATATATCGAAAATATAACAAATATGAGAAAAAAAATGTATCCCATGTTCATCCCGAGACCCTCAAGTATCTCTATATGAGTATTTTATCACAATTAAGTTAGCGGTTTGGCCCTGATTGCGTAAAAGACAGACAGACAGACAGAGTTACTTTCGAATTTATAATATAAGTATGGATGGATGGATACATACCTACATACTTCGATCAATTTGCAGTAGTCTACAGGTAAATAAAAGAAGAGGAAATTAATGAAAAAATGTGTTAATATGGAACAGAGTGTCTTAACACTAGTTCTCAAGTTGTTTCTGCTATGCTGAGCTGGATACGGCGAGAAGCTAAAAACAACTTTAAAACATATTTCTTAGGATTTGATATCAAAGTTACCTCCCATCAAATGAATTACCACAAAAATGCAAATTCCTTATATTATCCAAAGAAATTAATAATAAGGTAATGAGATGCTACCTTTGCAAATGAAGCTTACCGATATTAAGGTAACCCTGCGAACGACGCCCGTGGTATAATCTAATTTAGCTGATTAATAAATCGATTTTTATTTCTTTCAGCCACTGTGAAAAGAATGGATGAAAATGCCTTTTATTAATTCTATTGTTTAGTGTAATTAAAATGGTTTTCTTTTCTATTTTAACTCGGGAAAGAACTTCGATTTTATTTAGGTTTAGATTTTTATTTCCCCTCTGATAGACACAGTGCAGTGTTGAGCGCCGGCGAACGGAAAACCATGTGGCTTGACTCTACGTTATCTCTGCCTACCCTCTTATACGAGATAAAAAGTGTAGATCTAAAAAACATACTTAAGTGCAAAAATTGTATAAAGTATAAACTAGAATTTTGTTGACAATTTTCTAGCAAGTACACGAAACGAATCTTCGAAGATTTTACATAAATATTTTTTTCTTTAAATAATTAAAATCATTTTCATTCAAACAATTTCATTTTAATTGTGCTAATTATATAAGAAATAACAAATATCATTGATAAATTTCTTTATATGTTTGTGTAAAACTGTAATATTTCAGTAAATAGGTCAGTTGGTATCTCTTTGGATGAATGGAGCATTACATCATGTATCGGGGACAGTAGAGAATAATCGATGTATCGTATTTGCGTAATTTTAATATAGTGCCTTGTAAATATATGTAAATATTTTTTGATTTTCGGTCATATTTTTTAAATATAATGAATCTCAGTAAATAAGAGTTTTATTTAATTGTTTTATACAAAAATAAGACCTCAGGCAATTGTAATTGTAAATCCAAAAAAATATTCTAAAGGACTGTCTCATCTTTAATATCCGAAAAAAAGACGCGATTGCTTTAAGAATTTCAATGCTCTAAATTAATTCTTTCTTTTTTGAAAGTTGTGGCCTAAGGTAAAAAACAGCTATGAGACAAATTATAACGGATTAAAATGAAAAATATATTATAATAAAAAACCCCTGCCCACTCGTACACATAAATTGTGTAATATTTCAATATCATCGCTCAGGTAACAAGGCAAAGAACGATTTTGATTATACAACTTCCCCTTCCCCACCTTTGCCTCAAAAATTCAGCAGAAAGTTGAGAACGAAGCATGGCGTGTTCCTTCTGCCTGCCTTGCTATAGCGTGAAGATAAAAAGAAGTTTAGTAAGAAGTTTTGTATGACTACTGATATATATTTGTGATTTTACAGCAAAATCGAACGTAAAGATCTTTTTCCATAAAAAAAAAACATTTTGAATTATGTCTTTCTTTTGTTTGTGCCCTTAGAATTATGAAGAAGCAGGAACGCCTGTCCAAGACAGATTACGACATTATTTTTATGCGGATTTCATTTGCATTTTTAAGCTTGTAAGTTTAAGATTTGGTTATTTCTTAACTCATTTTATTAGAAAATATACTTTTGAAAACTTTAAATTGTGGTATCTTTAAAAATTTAAGAAAGCTTTTTATGATGATTTTCTATTATACATAAAAATAAAAAGCCATCCTGTAAATTGATTTATCATATCAAATTTGATTATAAGCAAACAATTTGCAATTGTCTAAATAATTCCGTCGAGTTTATTTATATACGTAATTCTTATTGATCTGTACTTGAGACTATACTATATTTATTATTACTCACTTCTGCACAACACGCTAATTTCAAAAAAAATTAAGAGAGTTATATTTAGATGGCGAAACTCTACGCTGTGATCAGTTCAACCACATCGAAGAAATATTTATTTTGGCAACTTAACGGATAGCACAGAAACCATCCCTAAAACCCTACGCTACCCACTTTCCAACCAATTTTTTGTACCAGAACAAGAAAATTAAAATAATTTAAATAAAATCTACGTTTATACTCAGATGCTGTTCCATTGTACCATGACAGCCATCAACTGTCCCTTTGAGTTGCATTGGAATTATTTCTAAGATATACGCGAGCTCCTGACATTTACTCATATTTCGGGCTCAAAATATCGTTTCTAATCTCAGTAATCAAGAAAACACAGTTTATTCTTACCCAAGAACATGGAACAGGTAAACTGTTTTGGCAACCAAATGAGCCTGTCATGTTCTTGAAATTTATGAATTTATACTCTCCAAAATATACTTTATTCCACTAAAACTAAGGTTGTCAATCGAAAATTATGTTTTGGTAATAGATCCACTTTGAATTGTAAATGAACGAGATGCCGAACTAATCACGACTGAAATTCGTAATGAGGTGACAAAAGAATATCGCGAAAAGGTAACTGCGTTGGAAAACTTCCCAATTTTAGCATATTAGATTAAGTGTGTTTTTCTTTTGGTTGTTTAAAGTAAGAAATGGCGGTAGATTCTAGTTTTATTATTAATATTAAAAAAATGTTATTTCACACATAGGAAGGAGCTATATTTTTTATAAGCCGTTTAAGTCTAAATTGGAACGGTTTCCAAGGCGCGGTTAAAATGTTGCTATGATAAATTTTTATGCAGTTTCTAAAAAAGTTGATTTTGTATGAATATGTATTACAATTATATATGACTGAGTTATTATATATGACATTAAATTTTAAAAGGTTTAGAGTTAAATAATATTAAATGTTGATTTCCGCGTAGAGAAAAAAAGATAGAGAAAATACGCGTAACACTACTGACCAGACATATATACATACAGACATATATATATATATATATATATATAAATTTAAATAACTATTTCCAAACCTAGTTGTGAACGAGACGAACGGCAGTCGGCAACGGATTTACGCCGCGATTCGATTGACAACGATTACCGCCACCGTGTTTGTTGTTTATTTGGAAATCGATTTTAAAACCCAAGTTGAGACTACGTTATAGAAGTTTTCTTCGTTTCTTGAAATTATTTTAAATTACATAATTATATTGTTTGACGTCTGACTGTAAAAATAGGGGAAATGTCTTTTTTTTACATTTCCCAGCTTTGGTTGAGTTTCACCACTCACCACGTAATATCTCGCGAGTTGGATGGAAAATGGGGAACTGAAAGGGTGTTTTAATATAAGGTTCCCTCAGTTTTGCTTGCTTTGCTTTATTTGGATAAAGTACCCATAGCTCTATATAGGCCGTAATCGTGAGTTCCTCAATTTACGGAATGAATTCCTCTCAAATTACTTCGAAATCTTTCATTCCACAGACAGAACACATACAAAACAAAATTACAATATCTCATAAAATGTAATACTAAATACGATAAAAATAATCCAATACAAGTCAGAACGGAAACTAACTTAATTTTGTTGCGCCGATTCTGTCTGCGTAGCGGCGCTTGTGCATTTCTTTTTTAAATCGATTCCTTTTAGATTTTTTGTAATACCGTTTTAAATTTCCGCTTTAGAGTATTGGGGATTGCGCTATGATTAATGCAAAGTTGATTTGATTTTAGAAATGTGTCGAAAATAGACAGGAAGTGGGGAACGGAGTGTCTTAACACTAAATTCTCCCTGCTTTACCCTTTATGGTGGAAAAAACTTTTTTTTTAAACTTTATGACACAAGAAAAATAAGTGAGATTTATAGTTACTTCTGTATGGAACCTATATGAGAAGTTTCAGCATCTCCGCCCAATAGTTTCGGACATGAGTTAAATACAATTCATCAAGATTGAGGACCGCCTAATTTCTAACCCGGACCAGAAGATGTCATGCATACAAAGTACTGTACTGTACAATACTCTACTCTATAAACCAAAACTTTCTTTTATTTTTTACAAAATAACATCTACCTAAGATTCTTTCTTTTTATATCAAAATGATTAAATAACAGAGATAATATTTTTTTATAGGTAAAAAAAAAAAAACAAAAACAAAAAAAAACAATTAGTATCCATAATTTTATTCCACAAATATGTTATTTTCTCTTTAAAAACCTCCTCACAGCCCTATACAAGTCCTTTGCGACTTCTTCTGGGTTTTCAAACGCTATGAAATGGCCACCGCTGTCGAGATTCGTTATGCCCAATAGATTGCTGTACTTCCATCTCAGTATGAAGTCGGGCTGGTGTATCAAATCATGTTTAGTTCTCATACCCCATGTTGGCACTTTAGTTGGTATGCTTGAAATAAAAAAATAAGCATAAAGCTAAAAAAATATGAAATTGACAACTTTATTAGTTTTGCAGAATTAAATATTAGCTATTATATACCATACACATAGTTAAAACATGTATAAAATATACTAACACAAGATAAACAACAAGATCACAACAGAATCGATCTATCATAACAAACTTTACCGAGCCAAAGTTTCCTCCATATTATAATTTGAAACGGTCTCCTTGTACAGTCTAAGCGATGTTGTTATACTTCCAGTACTCCAATACAAGAGGACGTTGTCTAAGAGATCAGTGGAATTGAATGGGCTGAAGCTACCAGTAAAAGCTCCTTTGTGAGCAAGATTTGTAAATAACAGATATTTTTCGATGATATACACTGCTAGACCTAAAGGTGAATCTTGTAGGGCTATACCTGGGAAGGAATATAAAGTACATCATGATCTAAGTCATTGTCTTAGATCATGTCATTGATCTAAGTTAGAAAAAAGGTAAAAAAGAGCGCGAAAGGTGCTGAGTTCGATTTCCACTCGAGGAAATGAAATATTTAATATTTGGTCTGGTGTCGAAGCAAAGAGCGGCGTTGAGTCCCATCACTAAACTCGCAATCCCTCCAGAATTCGGCGCAAGATGAGGAGCGGAATGTTTTACCAGATCAGACTACTAGAGGGAGCCCATTAATGTGGAAAAATATTCTGAAAAATGAGATAAAAATATATTATATGTAAATAATCCCAAAAAATTAACCAACAGCTACTTACCTAACGTGTCCGGCTTAGTGCTTTGCAAATGTAAGTACCCCAACTCCTCTATATAATATTGAAGTTTGTCCGAAATAGGATATATTTTGTCCGCCAGGTCATTAGCAACCAATGATGGGCATACGCTCCCAAGAACCAAAGCCAATTGCGCCAACTTTGATAAATTAACTGGTGTAGTTGTATGAAAACCTAGAACTTGGTTAGGGAATATGGTGGCCATGTGTGAGCCAATTGTATGGCCAAGATCACCTCCGTGTACGTAAAATTGTTGGTGACCAATTCTCTCCATTAAATTCCTCATAATGATTGCAATTTGATATGTAGTTAGTCCTGGTTTTACCGGTGCCTGTAATAAAAGAATATGATATTTTAAATTAATCTCTTTAACCTGTATTATACATTTTCGGGCATGGTTGCGTACAGTTATTCAGTATGCTTGCTTCTCGGACTACAAATTGTTTGTAATTTTTCTAGTAAAATGTCAAAATTAATCAACACACATAATTGACACAATTTTAAGTACAATAAATCCTAGATTATATTTCGTAATTGAGACTAAAATATAATATAATTTTAGCCAATATCTATAACACCGTGGAAAAACGAAAACTTGTCTCTATCCCCGTGGAATAAAATGGTAATTGCAAAAAATCTACTTTTTTTATTTTATAAGCTTTTCTTATTCGGAAGTTAATAGTTTTATAATAAAGAACTGCGCCTTAAACCTCTGAAACCATTTTTTACGCTACCATTCCTTTTTTTAAAATTACGTGTAAGATCCCCCAAATAGTAACCATAACCATAATCGGGAGCTGGGCCTTAAATTAGTCCATAATGAGTATGGCACGCGGTCTATTACCGCAGGCAAATTCGAGGTTTCTAGGGTACACAACTATTATGGTGACAGAACCCTAAGAAAACGTGTACCCTATGTGCTTAATGGTTTGCCTGAGGACATACGCCGCGTGCCAGACCTAAGGAGGTTTAAAATTAAACTTAGGGAGTATTTTCTGTCAACTGTTAATTGAACAGTTGACAGAAAATACTTCTTGGTTTGATTTTGATCTAATATTAATGTAATTTTAATTTAAATCATATGTATAGAGACTCGGGATCCTACAGTCAAACTCACAAAGAGTTTTGCAGGACATAGTTTAACTTTTTTATATATTGTAAAATGGTATTAATAAAATTAAATAATAATAATAATAATAATGTGGAGTAGAGTAAGATATAATTTTAATATTTGCTATGAATATAATTTCAATATTTCATAATTTTTAAATTAATGTCGAAAAAATACAAAAAAATTGACCATATATTTCGAGTATTTAGATGCATAGAACTGAAATATCGTATAACTATAATATAACTTATTGTATAAATATAATGATTTTGGCGTTTATCATTTTGTTCTCCGGGGACGGCGTTGTACGCGTAATAATACTTTGCACCATTATCATTCATCACTGTCAAATACAAATATTAATTAACTTGTAGCGAAAAGTATAATAGATTACCATAGAACTCAATAAACTCAAACATTAAATAAACTTTTTATTCTAATCTACTTATAATAACGAGGAATCTTAATCTTCTTAGTGATATATAGGTACAAAGAGTTTTAAATTATAATAAGAATATAACACACTCGCGCTTTTTCCCAGTTAGACAGAGAGGACCTAATGTCACTCTCAAGTTTACATCCAAATTTAGAGACAGCGTGTTGAGTGGCGGAACATAACGCCGCACTTTGTGTGCCGCAATTCCGCTTGCAATGGCTCGAAAATTGGGCAGTAAAGGGAAACGTAGAGTCTTAAGACATGAAAATGCTTGAACCTGCTTTTTTTGTAAAATCCTTCAAGGACATATCTGAGTATAAGGCTTTATAATCCTATGCTATTAGCGACATGTTAACATGGTATATTAACCCTATAGATATTTGTGCTGGCACAGGGAAGGGGAACGTATAGCTTAATTGGTCAGATTGGGCGATCGTGTTATACAAGAGGCTCCAGCTTCAAATTTTATTTTAATTTATTTTATTTATTTTAATTAGTATGAAATCTAGTAGATTATTTCGTACATTTAAATTTAAATCTAAAAAAAATGGAGCGCAAAATGGTACGATCTCTATATATCTTTGTAGCTTCGTCCAATATGATCAATCTCTTTCTTCAGGGCCCCATGGGTACCTGCCTCTCTTCTCTCACTCTTGCTGTGTACATCTACTGGCATAGCCTCACCGGGACGAGAAAATGAAAATAATTTATTCCCTAAGTAGGAATCGAACCTATAATCGCTGCGGTAAGAGTCAGACTCTGTGCCAAATAGGTACTACCTATACAGAACTAGGTCAACATATTGTATATTAGTTACCACAATGTTATTACGAAATTCTAATTAATCAATATTATATGTGGCTTTATACAGATTTAGGAAAACCACTACTAAGGTAAAGTGAAATATTTTGGAAAATTATTTATTTTTTTATTTAGATTAATGTATGAGGAGGAAAGAATTTAGAGGTAATGTAATGTCGCTATTTTAAACATTATTTTTATAAACAATATTTTTATTAAAAAAGCAGCTTCACGCTGTATCCCGCACACAGCAGGGTAGGCAGAGGGAACATAGTATTATCACACTCCGTTTCCCACTGCGTGTTGAGTGGCGGAACCCAACGCCGCGCTTTTGCCTCGATACCAGAGCGAAGAAACCGAAATAAATTTAAATAAATATTTCGTTTCTTCAAGTGGGGATCGAACCCATTACCATCGCGTTACAGTCACACCCTTGTGCCCCCGAATTTCATCGCTCTGGCACCAAAGAAAAAAGCCCAGCGTTGTGTCCCGGCACTCAACACGCAATGCCTCGAAAATTCGGTGGAAATGGAGACCGAAGTGTCCTAACACTATTCCCTCTATAATCTATCCTGCTTTATGCGGGATAGAGCGTGAAAATGATTAATATTCGAGTCAGCATGTATCGTTTGAACGATAGTTTATCCACTACACTCCTATATCTATCTATCAAATGGCATCGAACAGAACATAATCTCATAAATAGCCGTCTCTATGAAATCATTAGCGCATAGATCTACTCACTTTAAATCGCTTAACTCGATCATAATTCTCTGATGCGAACGTAAACTACAGTGAAAATAGTAAATCAACGTAACTCACTACAGTAGCAATGGTTTCAATCATTTGTTATACTGGCTTTGTATTTCACTGTACAATTTCATGATTGATTGGGTAGTTAATTTACTGTATCGTATATATGATTTATTATAATTATTGCATATATGAATATATTATGAACGTTTATTGAAATAATAGTATGTATTTGTTATTATAACTGACAGTTGTTTTTTTTTACATTCTCACAATTGCCACTTGCCGTTTTAATAACAAGACCAAGCGGACCATTGAGTCCCGAAAATTGGTCTGAAGATGGAGAAAAGAGTGTCTTAACATTGATGTTAGAAAAGGCAGGAGAACCTAGTGACATAACGTCTATTAGCTGGTACGAGTAAAATGCAGTTTTGATTGAATGCGCAGGCGCAGGTACCACAATGTCCGTTTGTATTTCTTTTTTTATATTATTGTTATTTATACTTACCATCTAACAAAACTTACTTGTGAATACGCAAAACCAGGTAAGCTAGGCGCGATGACTTCAAAAACAAAGTTGTGGCCGGGTCTTTCATTTGTTAATATAGGTATCATATCGTAGAAATCTCTTACAGACGACGGCCATCCGTGTAAAAGTAGAAGTGGATATACCTGCCAAATTGAGAAAATCATTCAATTAATGATTTGTTTACAATAATTTGTGTAAAAACTCTTACTGTAACCACAAGCCTTGAAAACACTCAAGCCAATGTTTTCATTTTAAAATATATATGTGAAAATCTTTTTTTAATTACATGTCACATATTTAAGTACAAACAAACCAACCAAGCATAAAAGATCAAAGTCATCCAGGACATGTGCTCTATGAGTGAGCCCATGGACATTGCCTACACCTTCCAAAATAAGAATAAGGGAAAAGAGAGATACTCTCCTGCCAAGTAAAACATCAGGTACTACGCTAGTACTACGAAAGTAAAACTGCTTTACATGAGTATCTTCACACAACCTAAGTTCTATTATTGTTTACATTTGTTAACAAAACGTACACTCAGGGGTGAAAATCCTAAAATCCACTTAGAAATTTCCAACATTAGCCGTAACACACACAAACTAGTTGAAAGAGATGTTTATTATTTAACCAGCTGACTTCTTTTATTTTACTTGTACTTAAACAACCATTTTTGGAGTAAATTGAAAGACAATAAATGGTGAGTAATCCAAAATAATAATATTAAAAAGTCAGTCGTAGCGCAGAGGCACAAACGTATTATTATAACGTGACAGATTGTGGGTTCAATTCCCAATCGAAGAAATAAAATATTTTATATTTTTATTCCTTCGCTCTAGTATCGAGGCAAGGCGGGGTGTTGAGTTCCGCCACTCACCATACGCAATGCTTCCAGAATTCGCCGGTAACTGGGAGTGTCTTAGTGGGAACAGAGTGTCTTAACACTAGGTTACCAGATTCGCATCAGCACTCACAGCTGAAAATTAAGATACGTAAAAGACATGCATACGCACCTTTATGCATATTATACTAGCATTTACTTGTGGCTTAGCTCACGTGATACAAAGTAAATAACTAAAAGTATCTACACAACAGACAATTCTCAAGCTTTCTCGTTTTAGCAATATGTTTAATTCTTACTCTGTTTGAATTAGTATATAGCTCATTATAGCCTTTCCCGATAATGGGACTAACCAACACACTTTTAATATAAAATCTAGTTCCTAAGAACTATTGGCTTAGTTTAAACGCGTTCTACCAAATCCTCCTCAGCTTTATAATATCAGTATAGAAAAGATACATTCGTTCGTAAGTGATTCGAAAATTCCCCACGTACATTAGTCACCGCTTGAATCTAAAGTAGAGGTATCGATCGTAGAATCTAATAAATTAACTAAGATTTGACGCCTTAATGAAAACTGTCGTGCCCTCAGTATAAACGTTGTATTAAAAATGTATATTTTTGCAACAGATAGGTATCGTAGAAGCTTTGAACGAAAGCTTTTTTTATTTTTGGATATAATTTTCGAATGTAAAGTGTCTGTTTTTACAAGCTTTTATTTAACTTGCAATGTATTTTAGTTTTAACATAAAATGTG
>DWNA01002274.1:0-12149 GCA_018249835.1 Heliconius besckei
TTGCGCGCGCGCCGGGCCATTTCACATGATACCGCTTATCGAGGTGTGTTTTTTTTTTCAATGAGATTTAATTTGTAATTTTAAATTAGGATGATTGTGTTACTTTTTTGTTTTCAGTATATTTTGGCTCGTTGAATATGGAATGTATGGAAGATACAGCGTGTCAGAGCAATAATTCTTAATTAATTAATTCTTAATTTGGCCTTCAATTGACCGAGTTTTAAGTTGAATATACAAATTTTATAATATAAATTTAAATAAAATTAAATATATTTAAGTGCCTGAAGAAATTGACTGTTAATAAAGTATATTTTTGAAACATCTAAACAATACAATGATAATATATAAAAATGGATTCTTACTTTGTAAATATTTATATACAGTAACTATTACAAAATATACAACATTATATGATATATCTTTACAAATAAACTTCACTTTTAATCATAGCTCGCCCACACTTACGTTTAATGGGTTATATCTGTCTCGCTCGCACATACAAGATCTAATTATAGCGTCTCGCTCTATTTTCAGCTCGGAAGGTGACATTAGTGGTACATATTTTGATAAAAACACTTCTTCAGATATATTGAATATAATTTGTATGTGTATATTTTTATGGTCAATATTTTTAAATATATTATCAGTAATTACAATTGCTGTATTCCGCCTATAGCAGGCAGGCAAACGAGATCTAGTGAAAAAACACTCCGTTCCCAACTTTCCGCTCAATTTTCGAGACCTATTTTGTTTTATTGCCAAAGCGACAAACAGAAAATAAAACATTTCAGAACCCACAACCGTGGCGCTTATAATGACGTAGAAACGTAACTAACTCTTGTATTTTTTTTATAGTCACAACACTACAGCGAGAGAGGGCTAAGGCTAAGGACATAGTGAATCGTAAACGAACCGCAAATTACGTCTTTATTAGTAATCTCATAACCACAACACACTTATCCAAGACTTCTTAAATAAATATTTAGATGACTAATTAATCTGTATCATATAATAATCAGGTTACATCAACTAATGAAACAAATTCATGTTTTTAACTATTTTACAATAAATATTTCATATACGAGTATTAGTCAATTTCGTAGAAATTTTAGTAATTTTGTGTATTTTTTTGATATTACGATTTAAACGACTAAATAAACTTCACGCTTTTACCGCATATAGAAGAGTAAGCAGCGACAACTTAATTTCAAGATAAATGCGTATAGAATGGCGGAACTCAACGCAGGAAAATCAGTTCTTATAAAAATTTAATATTTGTTATACAATATTTAAAATATGAATTATCTTGAGCGCTCAGCATCTTCATCAGAATGATAACCATTACGTAACACCCTTGACTGATTAACAAGAGGCATACTAACATCTATTTTTAGTTTCTTGTACGGAGATAATATAATACTACGTTTATAATTTATTTATTTTTAGATGGTTGTTAAAACTGCATTCAAGTCACCTTTGCGAGTACTCTTTCCTTATCACATTGATTTTTTTCCTTACCTTTTAACCGATTTTTGTAAAAGGAAGATGCTATCAATTCAACTCTACTTTTTAATTTGACAATTTTAAAATATGTTTCAGTTACAAAAAGATTCCATTTATTAAAACTCACAAATAAAGAACAAATTTTATAATGCGCAACACCTCCAGAATCCTGTGGATGTGTCTTAATGGGAACGGAGTGACTTAACACTAGGTTCCCAGGTTCCATTTGCCTACCCTATATATAATTATATATTAATAAAACGTTCCCTATATATAACGATATATTTATATAACGTTTCATTAGAAATAAAAGATATTTCAATCAAATTTCGACATAATTTCTGGTAACAAAAAGCTCATATTCCAATATCACAAACCAATGCTTTTATACACAAATTTCAACTTTATTATTGTTTTAAATTGAAATTTTATTTTGTATCAAACTTTTGGGTATTTCAAAGCAATTTCATCCTTATTTCTATGTAAATAAAGTATGTAAATATAAATTTTAAAGTTTACAGGTTATAGAAGGCAGACAGACGGTCATCGACGTTGTTTATATGACATTCCGCTTGCATTTGTCATGTAGATGCTTTGTAAATACAAATTATACGTATCGGTGGAGATCTTTACATTGATATAGCGTAATGCTAATCTACTAATTATTATCGAAACGCCTCTATGTAGAGTGAGGAACTTAATATCTATAAATAAATAAATAATATGTACCTACAATGGCGTTAACTTCCGCTGCACACAGTTTTACACTGTATCCCGCACAAATCAAGGTAGGCAGATGGAACCTTTTAACCTAGTGTGAGTAAGACACTCTGTTCCCATTAGTGCCTAATAGTTAAGTTGTTAGTTAATTATAAATATGTTATTAATTATTTTTGTTATTGTCACGTTATCGACAAAAACTAGGATAATTTAATTGGTAAGTTGGTGTAAAAAAATTATAGTATTGTTTATATCGGATAAGGAAATAAGACATTATAATTATAGTTTTAAGTATATTTTAATTTAATTAAATAAATATTTGTGGCCAGTAGTGGCGCAGAGGCCCGAAGTGCGACTGTAAACGCGACAGGTTGTGGGTACAATTACCACTCAACATTCAATTACAAGAAATGAAATATTTCATATATCAACTTTCTTAGCTCTAGTGTCGAGACACATCGCGGAAAAGAGTTCCGCCACTCAACACGCAGTGCCTCCAGATTTCGACGGAAAAGAGAACGAAGTATTAGTTAAGTCACGTCTACCTATCCTTCTAAGTCGACCGTTTAAGCAAATGCAAAATATTTAAACGACTGTTATAGTAACGTACTTATTTGCAAGCGAGTCGTAACCGTAAGACATTAAAATTTTACAAGGTATTTCAATACAAATAAAGTATTTTAGCCAAAAAATGTTAAAGTATTCAAAGTGTCACAGAAAGTCGATATCGCCATTTTATATTGTATACCCATTATCGTTATTAATTACTTTAAACTGGTTCGTGTCAACGCGGGCAGGTATATTTAAATGTCCTACTTATTTTCATGGAAATTTATGTACGTGAGGTTATTCACATATTTTTTCCTCTCTCTTGACAACCATGACAAAGACGTAATTTTTTTAATAATTCTAGAGAACAAAACACGATGTAGCTTAAATTATCAATTGTTTATTTATATTGTAGTAACAATATTAAAAGCGGCGCTAAGTTTTAATCATAAGCTAAACAATCTTTCACACGAATGCGAAAGGACATTTAAATTTATGTTCCAAAAAATAAAATCCAATTACGTAATTTCCTTTTACAAGACAGACAACAAAAATTACAATTATTTCATTTATATTATTCGTACTGAAATCGTGCCAATATTGTTTTATTTTAACGCGAATATTACATTAAAACAATTTATTTCGCAAGTATTTATTTTTATATTTACAATATAAATATAATAATATTAGGTGTGCAATCGAGTGGCAAGTGTACAACTTTCTCTCGTCTCGTTCACTGCCTACAGTCTCTACACTACAGCTGAGCGAAACTTTACTGTTTACCAGATTGTGTAAAAATATGCTATGTTTACATGTAATATATGTATTAAAAAAAATCATAAGCAAATACAAGAAAATAGGTTATTTTATAATCGAATGTCAATGATGAATGTCAATTCCCTATTAAAAAAGCCTAGTCAGTCATTACGTGACCGTAAGTTCAAACATACAAAAATATCTTTTATATTGTACAGAAGTTCAAAACAAAAATAAAGATTAAATTTATTTATCTATTCATACAGATAAAAGAAAACTAGATCACATTGCTCAACTAAAACGAAATTTACGAAAACACTATAAATAAAAAAGATTCCATTCACAACATAGTTTCTAAAATCCTTTCACTGACATTTCTCACTATTTAAATAGACAGAATAGTTCCCTAAGCTGTTAAAACCGAAAACATAACACATTCGTCTTACACAACACTATTGCAAGTATGCAAATAATTTATGTACTGTAAAAGCGACAGGTTGTGAGTTTTATTTCCACTCGAAGAACTGAAATATGTATCGTACTATCATCATTTCCTCGCTCTAGTAACGAAATAAGAGGTGGGTTTGAGTTCTGCCACTCAACACGCAATGCCTCCAGAATTCGGCGAAAAATGGGCAACGCCTCTTAATGGGAACGTAGTGTAAGCCTTTCTTCATCTGTTAGTTATTTTGAAGTTTATAACTCGTTTTTTAAGATATCAGTAGATGACATACGAAAAAAAAAACAAAGATAAAAAGATGTTACAAAAAAGGAAATTAAATATAATATGACAACATCATCTGTAAGATATTTTAGATAAGATAAGAAAAAGTATCTCATACAACAACATACAACATTAATAAATAAGAACATTAAAATCCGCACAGTTTTAAATTTCATCATATTACCAAATGAAGTGTTAAAAAGCAATAAACAAAGTAATTCTCGGTCTTGAAATTGACTTTATTCTTAATTTTAATATCTCTAAATGTAATTTAGTAAATTTTCGAAATATACCAAGTATTCTAGGTCACCATCTTATCAAAACAGTTCTATTGACTATCTAATACGTGTTTGTAAATGGGGCAAGCTAATATTTTTACGATAACCGGTCTCAATTAATTATAATCAATGAGTTTATTTTATTCGTGCAAATATTATAATATTTTGTACATATAAAACATGGATTTGGGAGGCTAAATATGTTATTCAGGTTAAACTGTTTTATATACGTGTATGTAAATGTATTGGATTCTTTCGCTTATATATTTTTTTGGTTGGAGGGAAAACCTAGTGACAAATCTTTCCATTCCGTAATATTACAAGGTTTATGGTTTTTTTTATTAAAGAAAACTATTAAATAAGTATCTAGCAATATTTTTAGCTCATATAATTTAACATTTTATAATTATACGACACGTACATAGTATGGCAACACGATATCTGTTATTATCATTGTTTGACACCGAACTATTGTTATGACCATATAACTGGGACTTAACCACAGAACAGTATACTGGGGAAATCCCCAAATTTAATTTTGACAGGAAGTTATGTGGTTTTGCATGAAGATATAGAAGCTTGGAATAATTTAAAAGGCTTAAAAAAACAAAATTTAATTTGTCAAATTATAACACAATTTATTTATTTTTTTTTCAAAAAATGTATGTTGCAATTTTGTGTGTCATATATATACACACGCCAACTTTTTAGTTCGTTATGCTAATAATTTTCAGATAAATAAAATAAATATATATAAAAAATATAAGAACTAGCATATTCGGACATTTAGTACAAGTCTCGATTCCTTAGTAAATTTAATAGATCAATCAAAACTACTCACAATATCATGTCCTTGGCTGCCACTCCTGACGACCTCGGGTGCCATGTATTCGATGGTGCCACAAAAGCTGTAAGCCCTACTCTCTCCGCCGCAGAACTCCTTGGACAGTCCAAAGTCGGTCAAGACTATGTGACCTTCCGCATCCAACAGTATGTTTTCTAATTTGATGTCGCGATAGATTATGCCGAGCTGTTGAATGAAATAATAATAATTATTGTTACAAGCTATATAAGGTGCACTCGTATATACACAAAAGATTTTTGTAGCCTTACGTTGTAGCCCGCAAGTAGGGAACCGCGGGAATCTAGATTGAAACACCCAGTTCCGACGCGCTGCCTAATTTCTAAGACATTGTGTATTACGTAGCGGAAGTGAACGTCTCCTGTTGTCTTATAATCAGAGCAAGGAAATCAAAATAAGTCATTCTCCCAAGTGGGAATCGAACTCACAAGACATGGTCGGTATGTCAGATGTAATATGGATAAATAAGTTGTACTTAATCTTAAATATAAGGAATACTATTTTTTTTCTTATATTATCTAAATCATAATTTGTCAACCGTTTTATATTCAAATATTATAATTTCATGTATTACTTATTGATAGTTTTATTTTATTTATACAATGTAAATAAAACGTTTGTTGTTGTTTACTTGTATCTGAGCCCTCTTTACCGAGTATTTTTAAAGATAACAAATCAGCTCACTACTATCACATGGTTTGTACTGTTATATATATGAGATACAGCGGGAAGCTAAAAAAAAAGAAACGTTTAAGGCCGTTATATCACAGACTGCAAGCACGATGGTAGTGGATTCGACTCCCACACGGGTGAAACATTATATTTAAATTACTTACACTGTCCCTCCCTGGTAGAGTAAGCGCAGCATTAAGTTCTGTTACTCAACACGCGACATTTTTAAAAGTGGGTGAAAAGTAAATAAAGGTGTGTTTTGAACATTAGGTTTCCTCTGAAATTTAATACTTACATACTTCACAACATTCCCAGCAAGTTAAACACGTACACAGAGTAGGCTAAACCACGTCACTATTACCTTATGTAACTGCTCCAACGCCAGTATAATTTCCGCAATATATATCCTGACTTCGTTTTCGTTGAAGTGCTCCCGCTGGTAGAGGTGGGTGAACAGCTCCCCGCCGGCGACGTAATCTGGTGACAAATGTTATTATTTTAATTTACTATTAATAACAGTTAAGCCTTCGTGGAGCAACGGCCCAACAATATATAAAGGTTATGGGGGTTAGATTCCCATTCGGAGGAATGAATTAACAAGACCTGCCTCCAAGTGAGATTTCAACATAAAACCATCTCAATTTATGGATTTATTTATCTCATTTTCTGAACATATGTAGGTTTCTCCAACAGCACGCCATTGACCTCGATGCTTAGCCCCTATCTAACCGATAGCGTATTAGCAATACATTCGTATCATTTGTTTTACTTTTGCTAGGTCCAAGTGCATAAAAAAGTGAAAATAACTAAAAGCTCGTGGTAACTATGAACTCGAGTACCATAGATTATTGTGTTCAAATAAACTAACTCTTCAGCTTTATAAAATTACGTATAGAAGTAAACCGTTCCCTAAGCAAGTTCCAAAGTCAGCCAAAAAATCAATGAAAAGCTTTTCGAAATCTAGACTTAGGATCTGATAATTACAGTAAAAGGGTTTCTAGACCCCCCTTTTGTTAAATGCAGTTCCCTAAGCACGAATTCATACTAAGACTTTTAAATGATTTGTTTTTAATTGTTCACTCACGCAAATGGTAGAAAGGGATGGAAATATTAATGTAGCGATGGAAAAATAATATTAGTTGTATAATTTTTTTTTTAAGTTTTTTTTTTTCGATTTCAAGTTTAGTCAGTATTTTAAACATGACATTATACTGACATAAGTGTAATTAAAAAAGCTTTAAATACAGAAGATTAGACCTAATTGGTAAAAATATAAATATAAGTAACATGTCACTAAACTCTGTCGAAATTTAAAATTAACAAAAAAATATTTAATAAAATTTGTTAATTTCAGCTAATGAAAGCTAATAATTAATTTTCTTTCCAACTATACTGCACTTGATCGATTTAAAAGGACTTATGCAAGGGAAGCCGTTGAGTACACTCGAAACTTTTCAACTACGAGGGAGCCTCAATACTGTATTACAAAGATACCTGTTATACGAGTACAAAGCCGTCCGTCACATGGGAACAACATAAGATATAATATATACAATAGTTCAAAATTACCTAAATAAATGAGAGTGAAGTCTAATCTTTTCTTAAATGTTATTTTCACCTATTTATTATAATATTATAATTTAATATCATTCTTTCTAACCCCCGACGTAAACAGAGGGGTGTTATAAGTTAAACGTGTCCTAATAATATGAATAAACCGATTTTAATTTAGTTTCTTTTGTTTGAAAGGTGATTTAAATGGGGAGAGCTGTTGCATAGAAACTCTAGAAAATATATTCAGCCGTTTCAAAATTATCAGCAATACTTTCTTACTTCATAAATTTCATACAATGTCAATAATCTAATTTATTCTGCGGTTGACCTACACTAACTAAGTAATTAACGAGCACAGCATACAAAACGCAATAATACTTAATTAGTTAAAACCGTGTACAGAATGAATGTACGAAGCGATCATAATAATTAAAACTTTTTAATCGCCTCGAGTTTGTGAAACAGAATATTTATTTTTTAAAGGCTTACTTAATAAATTACTTCATGGGAGACGAAATATTTTATCGTATTCTTTTTTTTAGCTTCACACTATCCCCTACATAACAGCAGGCAGAGAGAACTTAGTGTTAAGACACTCTGTTCCCAATTTTCCGCCGAATATTAGAGGTATTGCGTGTAGTAACAAAACATAACGTCGCGTATTTTAGAGATATTAAGGTCAACCTTACCATACTTTGTACTTATGTACAAATCTCCACAAAATTAATAGAATTAAAATTAGTATTTAATATAACAAAAGATTAAACAAACGAAACCACTCCACCTGTCTACTATTGAACTAACTACAAGGCATGTTTCGTTGAGGCAGTACCAGCTCCATACATAATTGAGATTTTAATCAAATCATGAATTAGCCGCAAGATGCTAAGCGAATATTTGACCCAGATTTAGCGGCGGAGTAGTGGAAAAGTCAAAAACGAGGTATGAATTTTAAAAACAACCCGCCTTCCACTATAATTTTCTCACTAGACCTCTACGTTCATACAAAGTGAAGAAAATCTTACAAACGCTAAATGCCTTAACTTTCTTTGAAAAAAGGTTAAGCTTAAGGAGCTACGTTTTCATTGAAATCTTAATTTTCAGAATTATCGAAGTAAATATAGTTATATTTACTTGGAAACTATTTTGTTGCTATTACGTCACTGTTCAAAATTATTTATTCTAATTACCTCTTCAAAGTAATTTACATAAATATATTAGAAATTCCAAATACATTATAAAGTAAAATCAAAATAATAATGATGATAATTAAGATAATTTAAAGGAACAAAGACATGATTATAAAGATGAAAAAGAAAAAATATTATCATTTAACTTATATCGACTTAAGTTCATGTCCAAAGAACAAAACGTAAATGGATAAATAGAGACTTAAATGGATTTGAACGCCTACTTAGAGAGTTCCAAAAGAAACATGTTTTTCATCAAAATTCCTTACTACAACTAGTTATCAAACGCTAGCAATCATCATCAACTTTGTCTTACAATTCACTTCTACATACAATAATTCAATCAATACAAAACATAGTCAAGTTGGCACGTCAAATTGCGCATAGCAACGAAATCTTTTATGGGAAGTCTCGAAATTACAATATAAATGGTATTCAAAGCTCCATATTTCTGAGACGCAGACGGTGGGGTGAGGCTCGTCCCTGACCTACGTTTACATTATTTATACTATATTCATTGGAGAGGGATCTAAACAAAGCTTTTTCATCATCCTGACTATTATTTTTGGAAAACGGAGTGTCTTAACACAAGGTTCCCCCTGTCTAACCTACTGGGTGCGGGATACAGTGTAAAGCTGAAGTATATAGTTCCATTTCTTGTATAATTAAAACACTTGATGTTTAAATTAATATTATGTGTTAAATACAAAATAAATTAGATGCTTTACGACTGCTTAAAGGTTTTTGACGAATTGCCAAATATTATACTGCCAAACAGTAGTGAATATAGTAAAGTATAGCAAAGTTAACTATGAAACTTTTCGTTTTTAAGGCATATTTTCTAAATAAATTAAAAAGTAAATTTTACATTTTTTATTGTAAATATATGTTTGTATATAAAATTTAATCAAACATTTGGAAAGCTACAACCACCGTGGTGACAGTGAGATACTAACCCACTGCGCCATATTTATATTTTGCCTTGACCATTATTTGCATATCGTGACATTTTATGATAAGAAGGTTACTTTAAGGAATATTATAGAAATACTTATCTAGTTAAAATTCGTGACAATATCTAATTCAAAAGTAATGAAAATGTAAATGTATAATACACTATTATATAGCACATTATGTATGAGACTTGTAACAATAGTTTTATTTCCTAATAGGATTTAGAATCACTACATTTCCACATCTCTCTTTCCATATAATGCATGTATTTAATTTCAAAAGCTCTATATACCTGCTTATATAAAAAAAATTAAAAAATAAACAGACTAAAAATCTGTTTTTGAAAAAATAGGCATATTGTGAAGATCTGGCAATGATATTTCCGCCAACAAACCAAAAGGTTTTGTTTAGCAAGCATTAGACAAGAACTTGGCCACCCTCACATATTACATATGGAATGGAGCCCTATGACCCTCATGAAGGATGACAGGAAGACATCATCATCATCATCATCAATTTACCACTCTAATACTAATTTATATATATTGGCCACTAACTTTATTATTAAATATATATGCAATACAGTAATCATCAAAATAATCTTGCAATGTTAACCCATTTATAATATTAACAAGAGTCTATACAAATGACATTTAATATTAATTATAATAAATCTTTATAAGCTATTAAATGCATATAAAGTAGTATCGTTTGATGTAAAAGCAATAAGAGGTAACAATACGGCTAATATATCCGCACCATTATGATATTACTCTGTCGTTGGCCAACCGCTACTCATGTAGATTGCATGTGGTCTAAATTATAAGCGAAGACGAATTAATATTAAATAAAAAATACATGTTATAATTACAATGAGACTACCATATGTGTTACACATGATTCTGAAACTAATTATCTATCGGTTTATATAAAACTATGCCGTTATTGAGTGACTGACAAACAATCCACACCCCACGACTGGACTAAGAAAGCTGAATTTGGCATTGTAGTAGGTTACATTAGTCGAAGTGAATACTAAGAGAGCATTTTTCAACTACGCAAATATCCATTATACATCTTTAAGTCCACGCAAACAAAGTTACGAGCTACGACAAAAGAACACTACTCCTTCTTCTGCTATAAAGTCCATGAAAGTATTACATAAGGTTCATTAATAGTATCGCGTAGCGTAATAAAATATCCTTCTATCATCATTGTAAGTCTAACACTTGCAAATACTACTGCAAATAATAATTACCACTACAATCCCCGCTAATCGCCTACAACTTGTTTCATAGTTCTCACAGTTTGCACGTGCAAGATCTAACAATAGGTTTGCAACAGGAGGAAAAAGAGAAGTGGCGACGGGTGTACAATCTTGTTTTCAAAGTTTATAGCCAAGCTGTAATGGAAGTCGTTGTTGGTTAATTAATATTGCCAATAGATACAATGTCATTCATATTATGTATACGAGTACTCGGACCGTGTAAACAAGAAAGGCAGGTAGGTATAACAATGATTCTTCATTACATTCTCAGTCTTCTCTAAATTAAAAAGTAAAAAGTTTCAGGTACAATTTTGATTATATTAAATATTCATTCAAAAGTAATTATTTCATAAAAATGGCATTTTTCAGTTTATTTAATACAATCTTTGGCAATCTGTAATTCTAATTATATGTCCATACATATGTGGGACAAATTCAAGACGGTGATCAAATAAAAGATGTATTCAAAGTTAAGATTTTTTTATAAGGTTATGTCGGAAACAACACAAATATACCAACTGTGCAGGCATTATTGTTGATTACAGTGAACGTAATCCTAATTTCCTGGCTTAATACCTGTCTAATTTACGTCACCTATTTATATTATTTTAAGATATACAGAACATAGTCGTGGGTCCCAATTCAATAGTCAAAATATTTTTTTTAATAATGAATAGAACAACTTGCATTATGAACTTTTGATCATAGCTAAAAAAAACCAAATATTTCATAATAACGAATCGATTTAAGCACTCAATTATCATTAATTAAGCAAATAAATCATTAATTTGAATACAATAATAATATCCACATTAAAAAGTTAAGCAACGTTTAAAAATCAAGGCCTTAAGAAGACAAGAAAAGACAATAGAAAGATAAATGAAACGTACGTAACGTGATTTAATGCGAATATTAACCAGCTGTCTCTGATATAAGATAATAAGTGATGCTGTGATGGCAAAGTGGACTAAATATATATTTTTTGTTAAATATTCATAAGTCTTTTATATATAACTGTTATTAGTAACTCATTACACCTTGAATCAAAATCTTTGTATGATATTTTATTGAACACACAATAACGGGCCAAATAAAATAATCTACTAATAAGCATAAGGTT
>DWNA01002275.1:0-12148 GCA_018249835.1 Heliconius besckei
AGCGATATCTCCGCTTATACTTACGAACGTACTTTAATGATGGAACAACGCAACCAAATGCTCCGCGAACTACGACTCAACAAGAAGGAAACTCTTGGCATGGTAAGTAAATAAATCATTACATTTATATGTACACCATGTAACTGAAAAAGTCATGCGAAAACGAACCAATAAATAATATTAAGATTTTTTGAAAAAACTAAGATAAAGTTAAAGAATACCTTTGTAGTGCTAATGGGCAATTGATAATCTTTTTTTAAATATTTTGTTCGGAGATGACTGGTTGGTTTTTGCTTGACTATATCTTGAAGTGAGTCACTGAAGCCATATGTGGATAAGCTAAATCCATATTAGCGGTGTTTATGTGCTATGTATTTGTACAGAAGCGTGGCTTGATATCGTATTACAATAATAACTAATGCCGTTTGTCTATCGCTGCCGATACAGATGCAAAATTTGGTGGACTATCGCGAACAAAGTGCTGAGGAGAAATTGCCTTTGGTAAACAATACCCTCAAAGGAGTCCACTTTTAATGCATTCTAGTTATTTACTCCCTCTTACTGTTAGCTCGAGCCTCATTACCATTCTCATGCCTCCGCTTTGATCGGTATACATCATTTATAAATTAGTAAATCGAAAACAGTCTATCATGGTTTTATGTGTTTGTAATTGCGTACTCTTAAACATCCCTTTTTTTTAATTAAGATGAAGATAATAAATTTATTATCTGTCGTAATCTTCAAAACAAGCAAATAAAATAATAACATTTTAAAATATGTTTTTCTATATTACTAACTTTATTTTTTATCTAAAATATGATAATTATATTTTACGACGCTGTATACAAAAGTAAAAAGGGAAGTCTAAGATTGCTATTCGCTTAAGTGTTGTCTTCTATGTTTCTATGTTTATGTTATTCTATAAGTATTCACTGTCGTTATATTCAACAATCATCAACAAGCGCCATATCGTTGACATATCACCAGAACACTGGCTTTTGATGTCAATTGTATAGTTTTCTATCATTCCCTCTATAAATATATCACAGATCTTTTCTTATACGTACATATGTAGTTGTTGTGCACAGTTTCTCTTTTAGAATTATTTTATATATTTACTAAATGCTATTATTATTTTCATAATAAATTAGACTTTACATTTTTTAAAGTATATTTTCATTACTAAATGGAAGTGTTTTCTTTTTAAGCTCTAAATTTTCAAGCTGAAATATACATATTTAATTGTTTGAAAGAATTAGAAAATTAGCGTTTGAATATAACAAAATACAAATTTAAATATATCTAATAATATTCTTAGGTTCAGGCTATTGTGGATCATCATCACGCTGATGTTAAAACAGCTAGCAAAGTGCGTTTCGCTGAACCTGGCTCTGAACCCCTACCCGACGACGCTCCTTCACCTCCTCTCGCCGAAAATGATGAGAAAGATAAGGACGATAAGGTGAATGTTAATACATTGTTATTGCTAGATTTAGCTTTAAAATGTTTGCAGTTTTGAAAGAATATATGTGTTTAAAATTAATGTAAATCCCCGTTTTATTGAATACTCAAAATTATTGAATGGTTTTATTATAACCATTTTCATTAAAAACATAGAATACTTTGTAAGCTTTAACATTCAAAAAAATATAGTTAAAATTACTACAATGAAGAATATACTTAGATATATATTTTAATGTGTGGTGTTCAAAGTAAAATGGTGTTGCAAAGGCTAATCATTCGCTATATTCACGTATATTTTAATTTGATTGCATTATTATTTCATAAATGGACTTATTTTCAATTATATTTATTTCTCCATCAAGCAAAGCACTATATAAAAGTAAAGACGTAACAACAAACAATTACGTTAATATCAGATGTCGCAAGCAAGCACTTGCTTTCAACATCCGATACATGCACAGCTATTTATTCCCGTTTATTTAACTTTAATTTATTTCCGTTGAGTTCCGCATCGTTATAGCTAACCATAACGAGTCCTAGCGAATTTACACACGGTGGTCATATGTTTGGCAATGAGTTCATCCGCATTGATTTGTTCACTTTAGTTGGTCATACCACATTAGCTATGAGTGGATGTTTGTATGTCAGTAGTCAGTGATCGTTTTACAATTTACATAATATATGACATCCCGTGTTTCATTCGCCTTGAATCCGTCATGTGCAACGCTCGGTACGATATGAAAACGAAACGAAATTTCCAAAACGGAATATAATTGGGGTAAATATTAGGACGAATTTCGAAGTAGTTTGTTGCACATAATCGATTCAATGTGGGACTCGCCCGATGAACACTCGCAGTGTGAGTCGCCGCTGCCCGACGTCGAAAACCACAAGGAAGGCAATCCCAACGGAGACGCGCTCAACCAGAAGCCCAACATGCCCAGTATTACCCCGTGAGTAGTCCCACTGATCAAATCTCAGTAGTAAACATAGAGGACAGTCGTCGCGACGACAGGCGTTCTGGGTTCGAACCCCACTCGAGGAAATGAAATATTTATTTAAATTTCTTCGCTGTGGTGTCAAAGCGCTCAACGCGCTATGCCCCCAGAATTCGGCGGAAAATGGGGAACTGAATGTCTTAACATTAAGTTCCTTCTGCCTACCCCGTTGTGCACGGGATACATCGTGAATAGTCAATATTGTATAGATTTTCTTAATTATGGAAAACATATTACATTTAATTAACATTTATAGTAGGTACAGTTTCACTAGAAATATTTGTAGCATAATAATATTTCCTTTTTTGTTTTTAGTTATGTTACTTTTAATTTAACATTGAGACAAAAAGTACAGACGTATATAAAAAAATAGCAGGAACGTAGAAAAAGATGTTATATGCTTCTAAATATGTATATCTCTACTGTTCCCAGATTGTCAATAATCTCATCTCTTGTTTTTCAATTTCTTATCTTAAGTATGTTATTAGAACTTATAAAGATATTCAAATAATAGAGACAGTCTTGACATCATTATAAAATATTTATAATAATATTAATTTACAAATTAATATTTCGCAATGCAGTGACGAGGGCACAGTGCGCAGAATGCACACAGCTGTGAAGCTGAACGAGGTGATTGTGTCGCGCTCGCACGACGCACAACTGGTCATACTGAACTTGCCCGGCCCGCCGCGAGACACGAAGCTCGAGAGAGAATCTAACTGTTAGTAAACAAACCTTCGATAAATTATTTTTATTACTATCTTATGCACATATTATTAAAAAATTTACACAAGTTTTTTTAATGTAAAGTCTAGTCAGTTATGTACTTTGTGTACGTTACACAAAGTACATAACTGACTAGACTAGAATAATTCATGAAAGAAAATATTTTTCTTTTTTCAGACATGGAATTCCTGGAAGTTTTGACGGAGGGCTTGGAGAAGGTGTTAATGGTGCGCGGAGGGGGACGCGAAGTTATCACCATTTACTCGTGAATAACCAGTATTAGTATTCACATCTATATTGAACTATCGATGTAATGGTTCGCGCTCTATTGCGCACTCTACAAATGTCTAAGTGATTTGTTTGTAATACAATACATACTATATTTTAAATGTTTTTAAGAAATCCGTATTGTTGATCGCTTTATATTACATACATCGCATAATGTATTCTTGGCAGCGCCTGAGATAATATTGTTTTGCAGTTCATTTATATTGTATTATATCTTCTTACGTAACTGAATAACTGAATTTATATCGATATACGTTGAACGAGTGTACTATATTAGTATTAATTTTTGTTATATTTGACGCTTAGATGATAATTTAATAAAATTTATTTACTGTTGTATACATATACATGTATGTGAAAACGTGCGAATCTAAATGAGCCTTAACTTAATTTAGCTCAGGGTTTGTTCTGTTATATAGATTAGCTGTAAGTGCGAATTTAAATATAAGTTGCCGACACTGCGGATTTACTCTAACTCTTCGATTTATTTTTTATATAAATGTTAATGAAATTGTAGACAATTTACACCGTTTACAATCATGGAATATTTTATCTAAATTAAACTTTGTAAATAGTTATTTTGTTCTAAGAATATTGTCTGCTCAACTTAAAGATACAATGGGACTGAAGATTGGTGACATTTAAACGTTTACTTCCCAGATCGTTATAGAAGATCTAGTCATTTACAGACATTAAGAATTCAAAAAAAAATACTAACGTTCGATTTATACCTATACAACATTTTCTGTTTATTTTTACTATATAATATAAAATATATCATGAATATTAAATACGGTAACAAATAACTACTTACGACCATTTTCTTTTAGTTCTTACTTATAGTGTCAAAACTTAAAAATTATTACGCACATTCGCGTAGTTAGCTAATTTCTTACTGTGATCATTTATATAATGTTTATGTCATCTAATATAGTATTTACACCCGTACTTACTTACAAGCGTGGGTGTTTTATACGTAAGAAAATTATAATTCTTGTTATAAGTATGTATCTTCTTATTAGGTAAGACACATTCCTCGTCAACATTTTTAGTTATAAGACTTACTTTTAAGAAATATGCAGATTATGTATTTATAACAATTATATACATTATGTAGAAAATATTCATCCTTGGACATTGGGAGCCATATTGCTTTAGAAATAACCCAGTGAAAAAACTTATTTAATGTAATATGACGTCTAATATTATGACAGTTGTACATCACTAGCGGACGTTGGCTTTGCAAGTGCCCATCACTGTTATCGGTACCTATTTAAAAGATATAAGAACGTATTTACAATTAACTTACTAATATAATAACTATCCCTATAAATTGATCTAACATACCTACATATATACAAAAATCGTCAATTTTTCATTTCATCGTCACTATGTAAGTCCTACGTAATGAATATTAGGTTACTGCCAAATAGATGTCGATGTTGTAATTTCCTAGTCCTAAGCAATTAGGTAGTTAATTATAAATTCACCAATCGGAGATTCATATTAATAGACACTAGAATGGTTATAGAATTTAAGTATAGTGCATGATCAATTTTGCGGTTCTTAGGTGAAGATAAAATAGATTAGTTATTAATGCCTATAAAAGGTGTCTTAAGGCAGTAACTGCTGTTCCATTGTAATAACGTGTGTTTTAACCCTAATGTTTTAATCATCTTTATAAACTTGTAAAGTATCCCTACCAAAATGTAACAAGCCTTGGGCGTTGTTGAATATTTACACCAACGGAAGATCTTATTTACTATTTTTATCAGTCGTAATTTATTATGTAAGTGTATAATTTTGTATAATTTGTGTTTATATTTAAGGCTTAATAAGTATATTTAAAATACGTGATACTGCCCTATAAAACAGGCATTTCGTTGCTATTACAAACTATTCATTTCTGTAAAAGTACTGCTGTGCTGAAAATACAAATACTGACATAATAAAATAGATTTTCAAGCCTCTTTACTTGTAATAATATAATCTATAAAAAATGAAGATCAAAAGCTAAAAATTCGCAAATAAATATTGACACGTACTAGTAAAAATAATGGTGAACGTTTGTCGCAGTAACGAAACAACCCTTTAATATATTAATGCTTAACAACACCTTGGTTTAATATAGACATAATAATTATATATACATATTATATATTTTACGCCGTAAATAACATACAGTGATACGTTGTGTGATCAATATGGAAGGGTACTTGACAATTGATACATAACAAATTTCTCTTAATAAAATTAAGTAGATATATCTAAATATATAAATGACTCTTCTAAAGATAATATATTACGTAAATTCGTATATGTGGATGTGTTCTTCATCACCTAGTGATATAAAAAAAAGAATCATTAAATAGTTTACATATCTTCATTTTACATAGCCATAAACAATAGAATATATTTATGAACGACAATTGTATTAAAAATTATGCCTATTAATAGGCACTAAATATTTTGACACCAAGTTAATAAGAACACCCCATGTTAATATTATGTACCTTCTTTACTCTGCCTTTTATTAAATGAAAGAATTCAAAATACAAATACTAAATACCTATATAACTTAAAAATATAAGGAATATTATATTTGAAAAATTTATTTAAAAGAAAATTACTTTTAAATTATAGGTACAATAAAATTCCCATCGAACGCATGAGGTATGATGTGTGTATCACATTTTTTATGTGCCAAAGTTTAAAATTTATCTACAAATATTTAGATGGGAATTTTTAACTATAATCTACTAAGTAGAGTTAAAATAAAATAAATCAATTTAAAGTTCAATGAACTTGCGTGTATTTATATTAGCTTTCAGAACATTGTGTGGTAGCGACTATAAGTTGATAACAAGACGTGGAAAGTGCACATAGTCACTCACATCTTCAAATGTCGTGTTCGTTATTGCAGTACCTATAATTAAAATTACATACTTATAGGAATAAAAATTATAAATTTAATAATTGTACCTAACTCTGTCGAGTGTCTTGTAATTTAAATAAAAATTGTCTATTTAGAATTAGGCTGTGAGCCAGCGTGAACACACTCATAAAAATTTGATATTTCAAGCTAGAGTTGCTGTGATACACCTTTTGGCTATAAAATATAGCGTTTACATTCCTGGCTACGGCTTGTATTGGTGATGACTAGGTGAACGGGACATGGACTAACCTAGCATGATTGATCTACTTAGATGCACTTTTAAATTGTAGCCAGGAAGTACCTACCTACTACCTAATAATTTCTGTTCAATTGTATTAGTACTTCAAAATATGTATCGTACGGTTACATATTCAGTAACATTGTCAACGGTTCAATATAGTAAACTATACAAATTTCTGATTTAAATTTTAATTAAATTTAACCTTTTGATCTGGAATTTTTTATCCGAATACATAAGAGTTTTAAATTATAAAAGCTGTCTAATAAATTATTAAAATAAATATTCAAATAATAATTCTAGTAAATTAGTCCGTGAGTAAAATTTAAGAGAAAATGTTATGAGTATAATAAAATAAATTATAATTATATATTTGCTTTTATTTTACATCCTCCGTAATAAGTCGTGGTCAATGTAGTTTTTCGCTCTCCCCATATTTCGTGTTGAATGTCCCTCAGCACCACATTTTATCTTTAACCTAGCCCAGAAAATAAGTACAAATAAGCAGGTTCTAATTCCACTAATAAGCGTACACTTTGTTTATAATATTTTTTAAAAGGCACCTTTTTAAAGTGTGGAGTAAAATTTTATAAAAATGTGGTCAGTACGCTTCAATGGTTTCCAAAAGGCGTGCTAGGTTCAAATTTTTATAAATCAGTTTCACGTTGTATCCCGCACACAGGAGGGTAGGCAGAGGAACCCTAATGCTAAGACACTCCGTTCCACACTTTCCGCCAAATTCTGTGTCGAGTGGCGAAACTCAACGCCGCGTTTTGCCTCAACACCAGAGCGAAGACATGAAAATATGAAAAAAATAAGTTGGCTTGCTTGCTATCATATTTATTGTCTCGAATGAGAGACAAATGCCACCTCAGGATGAGTCTACCAGTGACCAGGGAAGAAACCTCGAGTATCCAGACTAAATATACGCGAATATTCCGTTTTAAGTTTCATTTAAAATTAATAAATAAAATTAATTTCAAAATATCGAGAAAATATCGAAAATAAAAAAATTGCAGCATAATGCAAAGCAATTTACTGCATAAATTGAGGCTTAAAGTGGTGCAGGGGCGTAGCACAAGCGTACAACTGTCAACGCGACAGGTTGTCGGTTCGATTCTCAACCAAAGGAAATGAGATATTTAATATTTTCATTTCGTGTTCAGACGTCAGAGTTCGGCGAAAAGTGGGGACTTTTCGGCCGTCTTAAGCCGAGTTTCTTAACATTAGACATCCCCTCCCTCTGCCTACCCTGCTACATGCGCAGCGAGAAAAACCGTAAAAATTAAACACCATGTCAATTTGCGTTTTTATTCAGAATAAAAACCAGACTAGAAAAATATATAATTTTATATTTAGTATAGTATAAAAAAAATCACTTTATTGCAATACATGGAAGTATATTTATATCACAAATAACTTTTACTTCCTATAACATCACTTATACTACAAAATTTTACTCAGTTCTTCCTTAAATTGGTACAAGCTATCCATAAAATGTTTTATGTATAAAACATAACTAAATCAAATATCTATATAATATTATTATAAAAATAGAATCTCTTATTTAATAACAGATTAAGAAAAAGTATTTAAAATTTTGAATGATATATACTGTCTTGTAGATATTTCTGAAGCCCAGCACTATCACGAGATGTATAAAAGTGGCTGAGTAATGAATACTTCAAGCTTACAACTCTCATACCAAGTATTTTTAAGTGTCTTTTCTTCATTACTTGTGGCCCAATTAATTGTTCATTGTCGGAACAATAATGATCTGGCAAGTGTATAAGTATTGCCGTACTTCCCTCTCTGATTGATTGTGATTTCCAGTTGAATGTATTATTCCCTGGGCCAGCAGGCTGCACCATTATATCAATTAAATATGTGTCATCAGAACAAAAATTAGGCAAAACAACTGCTGTGGATAGCTTTTCAGATACATCTATTACAGATATAATATTGTCAATAATTTTATCTAGTATATTTTTTGTTCTACAATCTTGTAACACAGGTTTAAACCATTGATCTTTAGCCAAAAGTGGGCCAGAATACTCTTTACATTCTAATGATAATGCTGTATCAATGAGATGCATTTTCTTTAAAACATCATTATTGTTTATTTTAGCCATATATTCTGCACTAAATATCTTAGAGACTAGTTTTAGTGGATAATAACCACAGTATATATAAGATAATATAATTGAACTCAGATCATCAACATTAATTTTGTAACATTTTTCTAGCAAAATTTCTTCAGCTAACATCCAAAAATTAGGAATAACAGGTACTAAATACAAATATCCATAAGGGTATATAAAAGATTTCAAAAAACTAGGTGATATATTTTCCCTATTATTTATAAAATATTCTGCACATGTATCTAATATATTTTTGTTACAAAGCTTAAATTGTGTACAATAATTCAAAATTCCAATTATCAAAACCTGTGATTTAATTTTGGAGCCTTTCAGTTTTAAAAACTTTTCAACCGCAGCTTCTATTTGATGATCATTGTACTTTAGTTCTGTAAATTTTGTTACAATACCTAATAATTCATCATCATCCAAGTTATGAATATTTGCACGAAACCAATTACCTAAAACAGTGTACAATTTTATGGAAAATAACTTTTCCACTAAAAATACTTGAAATATATCTTGCATTGCTGAGACATTTATGTGGCACCACATTTCTGAAAGTTTTTGTTCTAATAAAGAAACAATTGGTTTTTTACTTACTTTCAGACCGGGTAAAATTTTAAATATTTGAACTATGTTGTTTTGATTAATCTCCTTCTCCTTGCCTACAAATCCAACCCATAGTTTATCAATTGTCTCAGAGTATTTTTCATGATCTTTATTTCGAATTAGAAATAAAGTGAAATCACATAATTGTTCCAAACTTAACTTATTATCAAGTACTCTTAAAAACAACTCATCACAAAACTTGTATTTATGTGGCTCCATAATAGACGAAGCAGTTTTCAAAACATTTAGTATTGTCTGAGTGTCTTCAGTCTTCAAAACAACTTTTAGAAGCTTTTCTAGTATAGCACCTTTAGCAAAATTTATGTGAACACTTTGATCAGTTGTCATATTAAGGTTTCCATCCTTTTCTAAATCATATATTCTTTCAATTGCGCCTAGGGCGATATTCGGAGTGATTTTAGTACATTTTGTTATAAGTGAAAATACTTCTCGCAAATCGGTACATTGTTTAAACTCTTCTTGTATTAAGTGATAACTTAAAGGGTCACTGGCTTGTGAAATCTCCGCTGATAAAGGGATATTTAAATCTTCCAAATCTTTTAATCTTCTTACTACAACAGGAAGTTCATGAACATTATACCCATTCTCAATGAAAATAGTGCTGTTAATAAAATCAGGAGATGGATTTTTGTCATCACTGAATGCTCTAGAAAAGTAATTGTATAATGCTGAAAATGAATTGTAGTTATTTCCAGTAGATATAACATTATTGCGAGCTTTCGAGTACGAGCGCAAAATATTTAGAGTCATTATGTTTGAAAAAAAACCGCTGTGACCTTTATTATTTTTTTATTTTTTTGGAGTTCGTAAAATTACAAAATTCTGCAAAACTATAGTAACTACGACATTTCAATTGTTCTGTTAAAAGTGACATTCAGAGGTACACAAATCATAAATGCAGGGCAGTGCTACCAGTTCACTTAATTATTATAATAAAATAAAGAAAATATAATAAATAAACACGGTACATTAGCAGAAGCTAATCCATAGCATAATTATGTTATGTGTTATAATTTATATTTTTTAATTTTGATAGTACTTAGTTTAGTATACCGTGCGTTCGAATAAATGTCTCTAACCCGATTTCCACTGTGACCACAACGGCTTCATTAAGGACTACGTGGAACTCACAAGTTACTCTGCATTCTTGTATTTCCACCAATAAATAGTCGAGTGTAAAGGACCGAGCGAGCAGAAAGGGTTGAAATAAACTCGCTCAAGTCAAGGAAAGGGAGCGAAGTAATTACAAAATACAAAATTCTTCATAAGCGGAAATGTAAACCTATTTTAATTAAAAGGAGTCCGTTCTTATTTAAGAACTAATATTTTTTAGCCGCTCAATTCTCCGACGCGGTGGAAATCGGGGTCAATTGTGTTCTGTGATCGGGGTTATGTCCAATAAAGAATCAATTTGACATTTGAATTTTGATTTTGACATTGACAATATGTTTTACTAACATAACAGTCGTCTCGTGACTGCTCATGAAGTTGTGGTGTGATTTGATACTTGCTCTTTATTGTTATTTATTCAGGTATTTTTTGCTTATTTTATATTACTTTTTTATAACGTTGAGTGACAATTGGTGTAAATATTGACTGTACATTATTATGAATATTATTAAATATCTGCTATTTTTAGTCTAGATTAATTAAATATTTTTTTATTTGTTGCAGTAAAAGAATTTTCTGTGGAAATGCTTAATAATGCCTGAACAAACCGTAATTGTAAGTTAAGAATTCATCAAATAAATAATTCTATTATTATATTAAATAAATTCCCTTGTATTTTTAATCTAAGTATTTATAAAATATCATTTATTTGGTCCTGTTAATTTAAACCAAGATCCAAGATCCTGTTAATTTTATCCAAGTTGATATCAACTTAAATTATAAAAAGTAAATCATTACAAAAAGTTCAAAGTAACTAATTGATAGTAAAACTACATAATTTTAAATATATAAAACATTGGACCATACTTAAGGTCAATACATTGGTTTGTTTAGGAATATGCTACTGTAACTAAAAAAAGGTATAGCTTAATAGCTTTTTTCATTATTGGACCAAAAAAATAAGTAAGTATGAATCAGCCTCGTGCTCTGAGATACCGGATACTGATTTCATAAGAATTATGGGATAATGGGTATAGATTTCTAAATTTGACAAACTTTAGGTTTTGATTACACTGTAAACATCAAAATATGAATTGCATGCAAAATCATTATTTCAGGTTTCTTGAAAAAAAAAGGTCTTGGAAAGTAGGAAACACAGACAACAAAGTGATTTTAAAAGGGATCTAAGGTACAGATTCCTAACATGAAATAAATATGCAAATACTCTTAACTTTCATATCACAAAAGTAAATGCAAAAAGTATAACTAAATATTGCATCATACAATATTAACAAATTTTGAAATTATGACAGTATCATAAATATGATATACATGAAAGTATTGTAAATAAACAATGTATGTCTATTGTTCTAATGACACAATGTGATACATCACTACACATAAGACATGACCAATTGCAATGCTCTCAGTTATATTGCCTGTAATTAAACACAAAGGACAATTATGTACAAAGCTTCTAATAAATATTGTACATATGCTAAGTCTCAAATCACATAAAAATGTAAACTAGATAACTGCTAAGATTTTTATTTGAGTATTTACCTTGATAGTGGTTTTATTAGGGGCTTATCTGCCCAATGTTTCTCATTTTTCT
>DWNA01002276.1:0-12147 GCA_018249835.1 Heliconius besckei
AAACAAACAAATTTTAGTAAATAAGGTCAATCCTAGCGCAGGGGCACAAACGTGCGACTGTTAACGCGAGTGGTTGCGCGTTCGATTCCCACTTGAGTAGTAAGTGTTTACGTTATTGGTATCGATGCGTAATTACGTCACACGAAATACGGGTACGGTTAATTTCATTAGGTATGGGTTTGAAATATTTTACCCTATATGCTGTTTCCGTAAATGGTTCGCTGACACGTCCACCTGTAAAAGACAAATGCTTATACACACATACATACCAATAAATTTATTTACATTTACAATTTTTGTGTCTTATATATATGTACTTAATATAATATATTAAATATTATTTTTACTATTGTAATATTTTTTTAACTCTGAACATAAAAGTAATTATAATAAACATAAATGGTAAAGAAGCTTTCAATAACAATACGATTTTTTTTATCTAATTTATTGATTATAATAGAATCGACATTTAAAAGAAAAAAATACGTTCCGCTTAATGATGTAAAAATATGTCTTATCGGGAACAATTATGTGAAAGTGATCAACCACAATAGAAACCATTACGGAACTTTTTTTAAATTAATATAATCTTTGACAAAGAATAATATAATATCAATTATTATTATATTGTGTCTTTAATTGCATTTAACTGTCTTATAATAAAAATTGTTATCCAATTCTTGTTTTTTATTATATAAGTATTATTGTGTTTTAAGGTTAACTCCGTTAAAGAATACCAAAAATTGTTACCACGAAAGGAAGAGAAACGACAATTACTTTTTATTTATATAGTAATAAAAGATAATATATGAAAGCTCATTCGTAAAATACATAAAAAGCTTCAACTAAAGGGTTGTTGTAACATGTTACACATATCGATTTACGTCGCCATGCCCGTCACCGTTGCATATCCATTTAATTGTACCTCGGAACATTGTATTGGCGTAGAAACACGACAAAAACAACAACCGATATAACGAGAATCGTTAGCAGATTGGCACTGAGCTACATTAACGTTCTTGTTGGGAAAAAATGTTGTTTTTCAGCCATCTTTATTGTGTCAGGGCTGTCATATGTCAATTAATTATTCGATTTAAGTTTTTAATAAATCGCTCGTACTGTATTAATAAAACTGACGTGATATATTTTTAAATTATATAAAGCTTACGCTTGAACATTAATTCTTCTAAATTAAATGAATACAAAAAATATAGATTCGTAGGTAATATTAACGTAGCAAGAATATTTTTTTGTTCATAGTTTTAAAAATACTTTAGCAAAAGCTTAACTTGGTAGGGTTTTTTTTGAATTAGTGATGAAATCACCTATCAACAACCCTAGTAATGACAACAGGCTAATTAATTTAATAAAATGATTGTTTAAAAAAGAAAGTCTCCTCAGCCATATCAATAATAGCATACAAGTATGCAGTCATTAGCCAACAATAAAACCATGGATGCGTTCTGATTATTTGATTTGCTGGAATTATATAAATATCACTCAAAACAAAGGTGCATTGTTGCCTTCTTTCGTTGCGTTTTCATATAAACTAGTTAGTTGATTCTTAGATTTGTATGTTTTGCTTTAAATACGCAGGAAGGTAATAAATAAATAAACTGGCAAAAGGTAAAAGTAAAATGTTTCAAAGAGTAAAACGCAATAAAGTTGACACAAAAAGTTACAAAACATTCAATGTTCTTATGCAACCAATTGCGTATCTGTTCAGTTATTGAAATTAAACTCTATTCCTATCATCATCATCATCCAAATCCAAATGCACGCCACTGAGCTCGATCTTCAGCTCTTCGCATCCAGCCGTTGCCCGCCACTTTGCGAATATCGTCACCCCATCTAGCTCTATTACTATACCCTTATCAAAATAATATACAGTAATAAAGTTTCAATTAACTTCGAAATTAAATGGAGGATATGATAAAGAAAACTAAAGGTAAATAAAAATAAAGCAAAAAAACATCAATTCTGCCGTACGTGTAATATAACAATTTTATCAAATGTGTGGTATAGGTATCGCAAATATGATTTTTTATTCAAAGCCATTTAAAGCGTTCACGTTCACTTCAAAAACGTTTATATAGTCGTATCGTTCGTGGAACGGAAGACCGCCGATGCGAGGAAAATCGATCATATAAAATTGCATTTTATATATTTTATATGGTGACAATTTTTAAATTATATAGATTTGCAATAAATTTACTTAAAATTTATTTAAAAGACTCCGTAAATGAATCTTTATAATGCTTAGTAGTTAACATAAAAAAATGCTGTTTGACCTTTTATATTTTTTAAGCCTATATGATTCATAGAACAGCTTATTAAGTATTATTTCAAAGTAGTTTGTTAAAAAATGTCAACTGAACAATCAGCATAAATATAAGGTTTTTTTGTTGCAATTTTTATAATTGGTTTCATAATTAACCGTAATTATACTCTACTTATTATTAACTTGGCATTCAGTCAACGTATGGACATAATTTAATTATGAACAATTTCAACGTTCTTCAATTATGTTACTATAGTGTATTGTTCTGTCATTGCGACATCCTAATTAATTATTCCATATTCTTTTCTTTTTTCTTTTTCTCATTGAAAATGTTAATAAGCAAAATCCTTTAAAATATTTTTTTCATAAAACATGATTAATACTCGAACTTTTATACACATTATTTATTTTTTAATTACTCTGTTACGTAGTAGTAGATTTATTTTCAATAAAATTATTGCAAACGAATAAAAAATAAGAGTAGCCATCATTATTAAAAGCAACCACCATTTATTTTTTATTTCATAACAATAAAATTCTAAAGTGTTATAGATTTATAATGCCTAAATGGATGAATGAATGAATGAATGGAAATTCATCATCACATTCACAAATCCCACGGGATACTAAAATGAAGACGTAATAGATTAACTACTCACAATGGTCTATATTATGAGATGCTATTTTTTGCACTTCATGAATGAAAGAGCCAGTGAATGGACCACTTGTACCGTAGGCGAGTTCTCGGACGATAAAAATTTGTTTTGTTGAATAATATTATTTATGGTCATAGCATTGTCTGAATGGAGGTGTGGGATAACAGTTTAAGAATGGAATTAATAATATTAAGTATCACAGTATCTTGTCAATGACCCTTTTTTTATTGCTCCAATATATTAAATTAATATATTGAATGAATCAAAAATATTATTTTTAATATGAATATTTTCATTTCCTCTGGTAACAAGGCAAAGCGCGGTGTTGAGTTCCGCAACTTAAGATGGGGCGGAAAGTAGGGAACGTAATTTCTTAACACTAGGTTGCCAAGTTTCAATTTTGCGAGATACATTATGTAGCTAAATAAACATTTTGGAGCTAGACTATAAGCATATTTATATCTAATAATGACCATTATTCAAGCGAGTACCAAGTCTCTTTTTATTATTATTTATATTAATTTAAAACATAACTAAGTAAAACAAATTTTCTGAAAATAGCTGTTTGAGAGTGGCGGGATCTAATGGCATGCACACAATGCAAGGGAAAATATTATCCATATGCTACACAAACCCACTACTATCAGATGCAATCTAAATCCATCATGTTTTTTTTAAATAAATTAAGTATATCCAATAGATCATTTTAGATAAGTGTCAAGAAATCATTTTTAACACATTTTATTGTTAATATCTATCTAAGTCTAAAAAAAGAATACAAACCGCAAACACTTATCATCGATTTGGCTTACCTATACACGCTTGAAAATTAAATCGCCTGTACGAAATCTGTAAAATCCGTTTCGCCATTGACATAATACACAATAACGTTCCCACGCACGATAAAAAATTGGTCCACCTTTATAATCCACCTGTATAGAAAGAAATTCACTCAAAACTTCCACATAATTAACCTCATATTCGTAAAATATAAATCTTTTGAAGTCATAAACGTTCTGAAATCATCCCTATAGAAGGTAATCTGTACGCACCCTCATGAATAAAACTAGCTGGTATATAAATTCAAATTTCCTCTCCTCCACACGCTCATTTCCATATCTCGGCCACCCCCTATGCTTTATTAAAACTCCGACAAAAACCGACACCCGACTTATTCGCTATCTATATTCGGAAATGGTATTATCGGCCGGGCGGCCCGAATCGCACACGTCTCACCCAATAGGGCATTCTTATCAGAAAATGACTCATTTCAAATGACAGAGTGTTCTAAAGTGCTCCTAAACGAGAAAAGCTCCAAAAGTTTCTCCAGATTCCATACAATATTGTACTCTATTTTTTATTTAATACAGTATATTTTCGTTTTGGTGAAAACACAGCAGTTACGGCCAGTAATTTGGAGGACGCTCGTAGCAAAAGGAAATTGGAATAAGAAAATTTGGGGTGTAAAATGAAAGATAGACGAGTGCTAATTTCCGGCTATTACTGCGTCTCTTTCATTCCCGCGCGCGGAGGTGTTGTGCTCCGTCTTTGTCGGCGGTGGTGGACTTTTAATAGATGGCGGTGACGCGGGGTGTTGGGAACCCGTGCCAAACTAATTTAATGCAGTACAGTGGGCACGGCAAATTGTAATTTTGTTTAATTCTCAACTGATTGTAGTGCTTCTGCCAGTGTTATTAATGAGCTTTTATACAGAAACTTTGTAATATTTTTTGGATAAGTTCTTATAGTAAATACTAACACAGTTTTTTTTTTTATTTTATTAATTATATTAATATTTACTTTAAAATTCATAATATTGAACTACCCGTAACGGCTAAACAACAACACCGAGTCGAACTCGCGTACGAAGTGTTCCATATCAATTTCAGAGTCGCGTACGAAGTGTTCCATACCAATTTCAGAGTCGTATGCCAACAAAAACTACAATTTACAAAAGTTGACAAGCTTTACAAACGTATGCACTCATTTTTGTATGAAATTAACTATAATTATAAATTTGTAGAGATTTTTCTCTTTTTTTTTTTGGATATTTAAAATATTGATTGAAATTTAAAAATAAACTAGTTTTAATATAATTAAGAATAAATTTTGGAGTAACTTACTAACAAGTCATATTTATGAGTTAATACAAACAAATTTATACAAAATATATTATCCACATTGAAATGATTACAGTAGTTCATCTAGTTAATTTAAAAGGCAAAGTTACGGCACGATAGTAGTATTGAGTGATCCAATAACGGTTCCGTCTATAGCATGAATTGCCTGGACGCCGGGTATTGACGCAGACAGTCAGCAACTTTGCAGCTAAACTGAAAGCTTACTCCACTATTTTATACACTATTTTATAAAGAAATATTATTTTTATAAAATCTTTTGTGCATTTTATTTTTTTATTTATTAGTAACATAATGTTAGCTCTTTTCTTATATAATCAAATGTAAGCTATGCTAAAGCTAGCTAAGCTAATATGTACCTACATCATTAATACAACTGAATTACTTCAATAAATTGTAAAAAAATACATTTGAATAGGTACCTAATTTTTAGGGTTTCGTATCTCAAAAGGAAATAAAGAAATCATTTATAGGATCACTTTGTTGATAGTCTGTCTAGACCAGACTAGAGGTAAAGAACTTACAATACAAATAAACAAAAAATCCAAAAAGTTATAAAATATAGATATTTCACAGAAAAAACATTGCAAACTTTTATTTGCAGTTATTTTCATACAAAATGAATGCAAACTTAAGTTTGTCAACTATTACGTTTCACGTATTTCACGTTTGTTTCTTTTCTAAATCATTATTACGTCTAATCTGGTTGATTGTGATGGTCATAGATTCACATTCTATTTAGAAAAGGATATATTATATATGACACATCTTCTGCTTTATAAAATTTAGATAGCGTAAAAAGAAATATGTAAATATTGATATCGCAAATAAGTGATATACAAACACTACGTTACTTTGTTCCTTTGACAAAGTAATAAAATAGAAACTATTATTTAGTAGACACGTTATAACATTTATGACGACAAAACACAACACGCTGCTCATTAAAAATAATTTATTACCATTAAAAATAGGTTTATTTAGAAAAATATTTGGACGTAATTTAATAATATTTGCACTATTTCAATTATTTTGTTTGCGGGCATTTATTTTTTTTAGTTAGTTTAATTTTTTCAAACATTTTATTCCTAGGCATATAACGTGATAGGCAGTGGAATCCTAATATTATAAGACACTCAGTTCATTATGTTATATTTCAGTTTCACGCTTTATCCCTCATGTAGCAGGGTAGGCAGAGGGAGCCTAGTGTAAATACACTTCTCTCCACCGATTCGTGTTGAGTGGCGGAGCGCAACGCCGCGCCGCGCCCATGGTTCGACACCAGAATGAAGAAATGAAAATATTAAATATTTTATGTCCTCGAGTGGGAATCGCGTTTACAGTCACAAGTTTATATGCGTATCAAAGCTACACAAAAAAAACTCATAATTAAACGGCTTACAATGAAAATACAATGTAAAAGATATGTGTATTTAATTTAATAGGATAATAGAATAGATATTTTTTATTCGTGACAAAGGAAGTTTTTTGTAGCTATTAGGTGTCATGATTATTTATTTTCTTATAAAAATTAGAATTTTACTTTGTATTTATCACGCAAATATTAATTAATAACGACCTTCAAAGGTAAAGGAAGTTAATTAAACGATTTATTACGCTGTTGTAAGTCAAAGCGTGGCGTTGAGTTCCGTCACTAAGCACACAATGTCTCGAATATGAGCAGTAAGTGGCGAACAAACTTGACACTAGGTTCACTCTACTTACCCTCCGGTGCAGAAAAAAAGTAAAACTTGTACTTTAACTATTAAACGCATAATAAAATGTTACCACCATGTTAATACCAATATTTTTTATATAGCTACTAAGATGACAACTTGTAATTAAAACAATAGTGATGGCCATTCATCCGAATGAGTAACATGAGAAATCGTAAAGATGCTATTAACGACGTAATACAATCTGTGGTCTCTACCCTCTCAGTCAATTACAGCGACGCTGCTTAATAGATCGGTGACATTATGATTCGGCCAAACTAATATTTGTCATGTGAAATTAAGTATTTTCCTTATGTTTTGTTTACACCCCAAAAAAAACAAGATTTTCTTTTTCAGCTTACGCACATAGTAAAATACGCAACCTAGGAACCTAGTGTTAAGAGATATTTCAATTTCATTCCCCCGAACTGTTACGCTTGTGCTCCTGCACCACCACGGCTTCAGTTTGTATAATAATTTGTTAAATATAGCTCTTTATACATAATATAGAATTTTATCGAATTTGAATTTTACGATATTGCTTAAATTGTAAACAATTACTACAATGTTTTAAATAGAAAAAAAAAGTTTGTATTATTTTTTAATTAGTAGGTAATCAATGATAAATTTGAACAAAGATTAATTAGACATTAATAAAATTGAAATATTGCCAAAATCCATTTACTATGTTATCGAGTTACGAATCTTTACTCACTGTTTCGTTTTTCACATTAATTGCTGCTAAAAATAAACTAAAACTGACATTAAAAACAAAGGTGTGACGGCCCATACAGCTTTAAGCTCTTTTAACTTCGCCGATACGACGTAATTCAGCCATTTGACATATAAACAAATAAATGTGACAAAAAAATTAAAGATATATTAAGTACTAACAACACCTGTTTCCTACGACTGATATCACGCTGTCCGTCACAATTAATAAATTGATTTAAAAAGCCCAACCACCATAAAAAATGTCATAAATCTTTCAAAACACACAACCAGTAAAGTGATGACACATTAATAGTATACATTAATTATATTTATTAATGAACGCAACCGCGAGCTCGTTTTATATGTAACGGACCCAACCATCCCTATCAAATTAAAGTTCCTACGCAGTAAAAAGCTGAGGCACAATTAATTCAAATCGATTTCCACTTAAGCGGGCCTCGGCCGCGAACGATCAGAATTGTAAATTGACCTCTGAGCAAGCTGGCAGCACCGTGTAAAGGTTCCTTTTTTGATTCCAATATGCCATTTAAACGGAAAACACCCAAAGAAATAGTAGTTACGACCGAGGTTAGGTTGGCCGGCCTGATGCTATCTTGGCAGTTGGCACACCTGACCGACGCTAATTGGACAATAAATCAATTCTTCCCCGCTTCTTATTGGCGAATCGTGGCATTCCAATATAGAAAATTTGGCCGCGTGATATTGACAACATGATAAAAAACAATAGGCCGTTATCTTTTTCTTTTGTGTTCATCTCGGTCCCCGGTTCTTATTAAGAATGGATCGGTCTTGTTTTGTTTGCGTCAGACGTCTTATCGTTTAGACAATTTGTTTTTGGAAACTCGTTATTGAATTATTAATATTAATGCTGCGTATACGATGACTAGAAATCGTAACCATCAGTGAAGCTTCGTCGATAAAGTTTAAAATACACTTCCGAAGAAAAACATAACATTTCTTATTTTTCAATACATAATGAAAGCAGCCTGGTGCTTAAGTAATATTTAAAAGTAAAACCTGTAAAAATCGAGCGTCATCGTTTATTAGGGCTATTAACAGAGATCGCGGGCAGCTAATCTGAGCGCTGTGAGCATAATTAAATTCTGAGAACAAGCGAGCTATTAAAGCGAAACGGTAGCGCGACGCCATTACGAAACGGAACGTGCATAATTATTTCGTTCCCGCCTTTTTCTTTTTCCCAGTTCGGTTTTCGAAAGCGCGCACTAATGCACCGTCGCTGCCCTCTGGCACGAAGTGTTTCTTGTAAACAATGTTCTCGTAAAACCTCATTCAATTACCAACCGTGTTTATTAAACTGATAGGCCGCGAACTGTTAATTATATTCGTACTTTGAAATTACCTGTAAAGCTCAGGCTTCAGAAACTTGATTGAAAATTAACTTAGGTAACTTCAATATGTTTTTATTACCCATAGTTTATACTACTTATGCGTGTATATGTAATTGCTGATTTCTTTATTATAATCAGTAACGAATGCATTGATGTTTTATAAAAATACAATCTTTACAGATGTCAAAATTGATATATTCTTAAAAAGTACTAAGTAATAAAATTTATTAAAAGTTTCTGTTAAAAATATAAGGATTTTGTTTTTTTAGTTACTGTGCTTTTCATTACATTCTACTCACTAATAAATTAAAATTTTATCGCAGAAGACCACATGCTTACAGAAATATATATTTAAATATTTCGCTCGAAACCTTTAACTAAAGTACTAGTTTTTTGTTTCTACATATTATAATTTAACAAAAAAGTTATATGAAGCTCATTATTCATACATGTACAAACATACCACACAACGAATTAAAATTTATTACCCGTATAAGAAATATTATAATTAATAACCTGTAGTATGCAAGTAAGTATATTTCATGACCCTCTTACAGAAACACAGGTTTTTTTCTATTCAGACCACCTACATTTATATGGTGCATGTCATTAGCCGTACCAACAATGTCGTAAAATGACATGTAGCACTGTCAAATCCATATTATTCGGGGCCTATCTCTCGTCCACATCTCCCTTTCTGTTAACATGTATTTTGACAGATGACATAAGTTTGTGTCGTATCTTGGAGCCTCATCGCGATGAAATACAATTTCAAACCAATAATAAGCTACCGTCTTACTGATAAGGCGGTTTGTAAGTCGATGGCAATGTTTTTTTGAACAAAAAAAATATTTATGTACCTTTGTGTAATGAGTTATGACTTAATATTTTCGATGTTATTAAAACTCAGTTCCAATTTGGTACTGCCTTGCAATATGAAGTACGGAAAACTTAAATTAGTGTCTAACGATCCAATCGAAAAACGCGACGTTGAGTATGCCACTCAACACACAATGCCTCCAGAATTCGGCGGAAAATGGCGAACGAAGTGTCTTAACACGATGTACCCTCTGCCAACCCTGCTGTGTACAGCGTGAAGCTGATTTTTTTTTTACATATATAGTACGAAACACATGAAAAAAAATTAAATCAAATACCTATAACATGAAAAAACACTAAAACGGCTTTGTCCTACCAGTTACCAGGATGAAATTGAATGAAATTGGATTGAAATTTATTGGAAATTATATTTAATATTCGCATTAAATATAGAAAAGACTTCACCTTTGAGATTCATCATTAACTTTTAGTATTAGAATAAAATAATTAGCCAATATAAAAAATATATTACATATTTATTATATATAACGAATTAAACAGACAGTAATTCATATTCGTAGTGAAGATTTACATATCATATCATATCGAAAGCGTTTACAAGAATTTATTCGTATAATTAATAGTTCGATAGCCACTTGTAGACAGATGTCAGTGTGTCATAGATTCATATTTGTCAAATGGACATTCCTTGCATACCTGCCCACGCAAACGAGACTTAAGACCAAGGGCTGGCACTTAAAACATTACTTAACAAATTATAATATTTACTCTTGTTTATGTAAATACTAATAATGATAATAATCTATTTATTTTTATTGTACAGAAAAGCAGAAAATTACATTTACAAATAATTATTAACGAAATATTAATAATATTTTATTGATACCTACAACCCTGTAACATAAATACATAAAGTTGATGCTCAAATCAATCAGCATTGGAAGCTTAGGACTGACCCGTGCTGCTTTTGATAATATCTTACGAACTCGGTAGTTGTAATTAGTTGAAATTGTTTGTAGTTTTGTTATACGTCGTTAAACACACAATCACATTTATATTACAATAACTAGCGACCCGCTCGCGCTTCGCCCGCTTAAATTACTAATACTTAATTACTTAATACATTGAATTACGATCCTGTTCTAATATATAATTTATGTTTGTAACGTTCGTTAATTTTAATCAATTAATTAATTTACTAATTAATACCAAAAAAAATGGTTGAGGCGGATGGTACATGTGATGCACTAGATTATTAAAAGAGCACCCCACGCTTTCTTTCATTGCAAGACAATAATTTATTTATTATATATTAAATAAATTAATGTATTTCAATGTACATACATACATAGCTTCACGCTTTATCCCTAGCGGGGTAATTCAGACACTGGGGATCTTAATGCTTTTTACGTGACCTTCCTGCAATATCTTTGCTACTGCATTTTCGAAGGTCTAGCTCTCTCACCGCTCACTTTTCCATCATTGATCTTTTTTGCCGTTGCACATCACTCATTCGTTGCTATGTAAAAAGACTATAAAGTAAACTGTAATTATATATTAGACAGTGGACGAGGCGAAAGAGGTAGAGAGCGTAGCGTTTGGCGCTCCGTTGTCTCTGACTACCCCGCTAGGGATACAGCGTGAAGTTAGATTAGATTAACGATTATTTATTTATTATTATCCTCAGTGCATATTGAGAGGCGGAACTCATCGTTCCGCTTGTTTTTTGCCACACCAGAGCGAAGAAATGAAAATATAAATTTAAATATACTTATATTTAATTTTCTGGATTGGAGATCGAACCCAACCAGTTACGTCTACAGTCACGTCAGTCACTTGTGCACCTGCGCCACGACTGACTCCAAACGTGAGTTCTTTCTTCCGGCCCGTGAGCCGGGAAGCGAAGGCAGGGCGTTAGCCCTATTTTCGCGGCTGCTACCTCCACCCATTAATATGGGTGCGTCATTGGGGTGGCGTTTGCCTGTGGGACGGGATATTGCGGCTGTCTTGTGTGACAGGGACACGGGGGGGGGGGGGGGGGTTTCCCTGAGGGGGAAGGATGAGCTAGATGCCCCCTGGGCGGTCAAGCTCAGCCAGGTGAGACCCTCGGTAAACCCGAGGAAGGCGCAGCTTAAGCGACCAGCGACCGAGGTGGCATCTCAGGAGTCGGACTCGGGATCGGATTCAGGGGGAGGGAGGAGGTCCCTCGGCGTCCCCAGGCGTCGTCAGGGGGCCGCGTGTGCCACGGCGCGATGCTGCGAAGGTGCAGGTGGTCCGAGACATCCGCACGGCTGAACGCGTTGGATGCGAGCCGGCGGATGTGATCCTCCAGGCTCTCTATTCTCAGGTCACGCTGGAGAGTAGCGTTCCTGACGAAGTAGGGAGCCTGGGTAACGCGCCGGAGGGCGACGTTCTGGACCACCTGCAGGATGT
>DWNA01002277.1:0-12146 GCA_018249835.1 Heliconius besckei
AGGGGGGAGGGACACCATTCTTACGGACTGGATGAGGATATAAGAGTGGCGGCTCGAGGATCCGGGGTCGCGTACCCGTATGCCCACAAACCAATATCGGACAGATAGTAGTCTGGACACCCTCTGGATTGGCCCTCCCTCCCCTCCCTGCTGCATTATAAAATATGGCAAGATATCGTTGACGCTTATTCATTTATTATATTTTATTTATTCATTCACAATGTAATGTCAGAAGTATCTGAAATGAATGTATATCCATAGGATCAATCAATAAAGACAGATAATATAGTATATAGTATAAAGGCACACAGAACATCTCATTAGTTGGTTTTCAGTGCGTAGGATGAAAAATGACTAGATAGATATTGGCGTCCCACGCTACGTAATGCCAATGGAAATGATAATGTTATTCTTTAATTATATTTTGCAATAATGTATATGAATTTATTGCGGAAAGTAAACGAAGATTATTAGAGAAAACTTAGTGTTAAGCTTTTAAGACACTCCGTTCCACGTTTCCCGTCCAATAAATGGCAGAACTCAACGTCGCACGAACTATGTTTTTTTTTTCTATATAAATTACCTACAGAAATGTCATTTTAACCAAATAATATATTGTTATTAGATTCTAATTAATCGAATAAATTAATAAGAATATATAGGCTACAATTTTATTAATCAATCATTGTGACAGCGTAATATTATTATTATCTATTATAACGTTATTTAAAAAACCACCTAGTAACTTCAGAATTCGACTAAGAGCGGAGTGTCTCAACAGCTCTCATCATCTGCCTACCCTGCCACTTGCAGGATACAGCGTGAAGCTAACTTTTTTTTAATAACCAAATTGATAAATACAAATAAAGATATTTAGATTATAATGATTATTTTTATACTAAAGGAAATGTATGCGTGGGTTTTTTATTTAGTGGGGAAGGCAGGTCTTCCTGCCTGCTTTCACAGCGTTAAGAAGCCTTTTCCCCATTTTTGGCTCATTTCTTTAAAGGTCTGTTTTTAAACGAGACGGTTTTGGGTTTGATTCTCACTTGAGAATGTAATATTCTTATAATCCTACACTAGATATCAAAGTGGCGTTCACGTCCTGTCTTCAAAAATATGCGGTGCCTGGAGAACGGAGTGTATAAAACCTCTATCAGCCCTTTCATCTGACTCGAAAATAACTTTAACAAGAGTCCTGCGAGGCGCGAGAAAATCACTTTCAAATAAAAACTGATTGAGGCAATCGTGCAGACAATTAGGCTGGGATAATATAACCATTCTCAATGGTCGTTTACTTCGGCGGGACGAATTGGAAACTGTCGGTAATGTGCTCGTGTAATTGTAATACCTTCGACGCCAGAGTGTGGTGATTTTTCTTTTTTTTTATGTTTTGTATTTTTCAACGTTTCTCTTGTAAATGTATATATTGTTGTTTTTAGAGTTTTTGACTTTGGTTTGCTGTTCAAAGGTTTATAATGAGGACATTGATTAATTATGATTAATAATATAAAATTTTACTTTTATATCAATTATTATATTATAGGATTTTATAGATCTTATAAGAGATAGGTACATATTAGATTATTACTGTGTCCAGTCATCTTCGGTAGCACCATAACCGTTGTCTTATAAGAAAAGTTTAATCGTGTTCTTTATATTGACAACAAATTTTGGTGCCATCTTCTGGTTTTTTAATGATTAGATAATAAAACAAGATTTTTCTCGTTTCAAATTGCTGTTTCTAACTGCTGATGCTGGTATCAAATAAAAAGCGGCGTTCAGATCCTCTACGTAAAACGAAAATTATACGGTGGAAAAAAGAAACTCTTAACACTAGGTTTCGTTTATCTACACTGCTGTCAAGCTAAATAAATTAAAAAGTCCTACCTTTTTTACATGAACCTTTTTAACATTTATGCGTATAAATATCTTTATGTTAGTAGTAGGTACTTCTTTATTATATTGATCCTCGCAAGGTAAGTACTTAAGTTTATGAATTCCTTCAAGAGACCTTCAATCATGTTCATTCAAATGACAATACTGAGTTTTTTTCTATTGTAAATCGATACTGATCGACCAATATCCGACGATCTCCGGCTAATGGCTCATTGAAATGGAGGAGGACGATGTCATGCGATAGATGGTACTTAAAGTAGATGACTTGTCATATTGTTTGTGGTTACCTTTTTTTCCGTAGCTGAGGTTAATGCCCACTAGCCCTACTGACTTTTACAGTGATATTGGGTGGGCAAGGATGAGGGTACTCCGGCACTAAGAATCGTAAGCACCATGTGGCTGTACGTGGTGACGTCGACGAGGGTGTTCCTTAAGGAATTCGAACTTAGGCTTACAGCGGTTGGATGTGGTTACTATGTCTAATATTTGTGTAGTGTTAACTAATTTAAGAATGTTAAAAACATCTATTTACGAATTCAGTATAATAAAGACAATAATGTTTAACTATTTTGTATCGTTAAAATGAATTTAGGTATCAAAATGTATATGCACTGCACTTTGCATATCTTCCCTATTGCCTTAATATCCAAGATTAATTTGTTATTGGTAGATACAAACAGACCTAATGAAACAAATATATTACTTCTTTCTTCGTGTTACTTTATCTTCAATTCTACGGCACCGAAGATAATACGAGTTTGATTAGTAAATTATTGGATAGGAATGCGTTATTTTCATATACCAAGGTCGGATCTTAAAAATACACAAAATATCGGAATGTCCACATCCACATCTCGGTTTACTCACACTCGTTACAAACGTACAAATTCACGTATGTTTACGTGTCGACGACCCTAATACAAAATACTAAGAATGTATTGTTTCAAGCTCACAATCTAGGGCGTTAGCCCTCTAAAATGAGTTATTTGTAACACGGTGCCCGCTTCAACATTATAAACATCGTATCGCATTCCGCTCGGACTTCCTTACTCATGTTTGCTGGATATTTTGCGTCCGGATTGGTGATGTATGCGTTTTATTCGTAAGTCGATGTGGCGTCATTTGAATAGTTGTAGCGTTGTTCATTATAGCTTAAGATTTAAACACGATTTTGATAACATCTTGTTACATTTTGTGGTTAAAAGTAAGGTACTGATATACAACAAACATTGTGTTTAGTTCCGTGCTATCTGAATTAAATCCAAGCGCAGGAAATGTGGGCGTGCGCTCAAAAGTATCATTTATTACGATTACAGTCTACGTTTAAGTATCTCGATTAATTGATAGGCAAAACAATGTATGCAAATATTATTTATCAGCGCAAATGAAATTATAAGTTTGCTAAATTTGTTTGCTTAAGACATAGGCAAATGGTATTATGTTAATCTGTATATAGGCTTAGCTATATTTCAATAAGAATTCTACTACAATTTCTGAATAGAAATCTAGTTAGAACGATGAGAGTGTGAACGTACGTTTTATTATAGGTGCGGTTTACTTGAGGAATTTCCAGATGAAGAAATAAAGATAAAGCCTATTTTAAATGACGTAGTCATCAACTAAGGAATGGGCAGATTCGTTTCCACATTTAAGATCGTATGCCGTACATCAAGATCCTTAGATAATCCTTATTTATTCATTCTAATTAGATGGGTTCAATATAACACAGGGCTCGTTTAAAAGTATTTATTTAAGGATCTCCCATGAATGTCTACGATGTTAAGCTCTACTTAATGGCCCCTTTCCGTCGCTGTTTGAAGGGTTACAGCCCTACAAAAACACCAAGTCCATACTCTGTTATGTGGTTCAGTGTTTATACAATATTCCTTTCATCTTTTCGAGCTTTTAGTATACGTGTACGTTTCTAAGTATATCAAAATATTTCTTTTTCATATTCTATTCATTCCTCGAAATGATTATGTAGAGTTTATCCTACCAGCGAACTGACACGATACAAATTTCATATCGTACTTGTGCGTGCAACGAATGTTAAATTTCTTTCTGAATCGCTCGGCTATTGCCTGCAATTTGTTCGTACGTGCGAAGAGGGATTGCCTTTCCTAATTGCAGTTTGTGCGCTGCACCGGCTGTTGTCTTCACGTCGCATCATTTTCATTCCTCCTTTCCTTAAATATTTTTCTCGGAAGTGCTATTTGGTACCCCTTTTTTAAATATTATTTAATGAGATCGAAGTTAGATTCGAGACATTCCGAGTGCACCTAAGCTGCTGCTAGAGTATGAGTATGAGCTCATACGCTAGCAGCAGTTCCCACCTATCCATTTAAGATTTTATAGAATCTTGATAATTTGATAGCCTATTAAGGAGGAGAGCGGTTATGTAGATATGAAGCTTATAAGGTATGAAAATAGTCGCCGACGTTGCGGATTGACTCTGAATGGCGGACGGCGAGGCGTGCTCGGGCTTTGGTTAACTCGATGGGGTACAAGTCGTTTTTTGTCGGTCGGGCGTTGCAAACGAAATGATGCCTCGTTCGGCGCCGCGCGGCCGTGTGCACTCCTCTTTTTACGTGCTCCGCGTCGGATTTTATTATTTTTATTTAACACCTGCGCCCAGTAATCTGTATTCGAAGATCTCCCGAACGCTTAACTCTTTTTGGTCGTGTTTTTGTGTCGACTCGACCGATTTATAGGGTTGGTGTTTTGTCCACCAAAAAGTGTCCTTTAATTTTTCCATGTTGCTCCGTTAACAATCGATTATATTCGCTTTTGATTATCTTTTTGGAGTTCTCCGTTCTCGATTTGTTATCATTGTTTGTAGGACTTGCTAACTAGCTATACTTATATGTTAATGTCGTACGTAACTAAATCGGTGCTGATACTAATGTTTCTTAGTTAATTGACCCGCAGCTCTTGTTTATTGCGTGTAATTGTCGTCGTCTTTGGGCACGGGGGCAGCGCAGCGCTGGCGCCGTCTGACCTTGTTATTTAGACGCATTACATTTTGCATGTCAATTTGTGGCGATAGGTTTAAAATTGAAATACAAACATTCATCGGCCATGATTTTATATGTGTATATGTTGTTGTAAACAAATAAGAATTAGGCCTTCGTGGCGCGACAACGTTTTGACTTGATTCCCACTCGGGGGAATTAATTATCACTAACCCCGCTCCGGTAATAAGACCAAAGACGGCGGTCAGTTTCTCCGCTCAATACGCAATGTCTCGGAAATAGGATGGTGCGTGGGGAACGGAGTGTCTTGACTCTTAATACTTATTAGATTCGCTCTGGCTACACTGCTAAAAAAGGGTATAAATAAAACACAAAATTAATAACATGTTATCGTCAATTTGGAATAAAATTAATTACTGTACGAAAATATTCAATGAATTCTCACATGTAGATAGCATGTCCTTTTTAGTTTGTGAGCGATAGGCATTTTTGGCTGCAATTAATGAATTTAAGTTCGTTTTGTTGATATTTCTTAGAATGTTATCTTGTTTAGATATTTAATAAAGTAACTTTCTTGTGTGTGTGACCTCGTGTTATCGTCCACGTTTCAATTAAGCGTGTGTATTTTATTTGTAATTAATAAGTCATATAGCTATTATTAGACGAGGGACTAGGTTACTTACACGTGTAAGTGATGCCGGTGCTGGGTACGAATGCTGTTAGTTATTTTTAAAAAGTAAGATAGTTAGAGGCCGTCGTGGCGTTGAGCGTCGTTGAGTTCCGCCACTCAACACGCAATGCCTCCAGAATTGGGCGGAAGGTGGGGAACGGGGTTATTTTTATACGTAAAAAACATATAACACTGTAAAGAACCTACCTACCTATTTAAAAAAGAAAAATATTTTTTTTCTACTAATTTTTATATTAAATCATATACATATTTGCTGCGTACATCAACGCGGTGGGTCGGAATTGGGTGTTATCATATGACACGGTACTAATCTCATGCTTTATAACGTTAATCCACACATATATGGCTTGTAATAGTTGTAATTAATAATACTATAAATAGAAAGGAATATGCTTATCGTCAAAAATAAGCCTAAGTATTTATGCCACCTCGAAAATGTTGGGTAAGCTTACCCTAATAATTTACTAATAATCCCTCGATAATATACAAAAAAAATATTCTACGTATATTTTATTAGTAGGAGATTTAAAATGAATCATATTCTTTATGGGTGTTTGAGAAATAATATTTACTGCCTAAATAATAAATTTAATTAAATGAACAAGCCTGCAACTGTAAACCTGACAAATTGTGGGTTCGATTTCCACTCGGAAGAATTAAATATTTAATATTTTTAGCAGTTCGTTATTTCAACTCGCAATGAATCCTCCAGAATTTGGCGAAAAGTAGGGAACGAATGTTTCAATGGAAACGGATTGTCTTAACACAAGATCCTATGCTCCCTCTGCTTATATGCTCGCGGGATTCAGCAAAAAAAGCAGACCATTTAAAAAAAAAAGAAAAAGATCGACCCGAATCCGGCTCAACAGATAAACGGCGCGCTACTGTTAAATTACAAAATTACGGTCAGCTCATATATGGGTAACCAAACGCTCTAATGTCTAGATGGGTTTCTGACGTTTGTTATTACGTCTTCTATTCAATTATTGATATGATTTAGTCCTTTTTATATTTTTATAATTTGAATTAAAATATTACAAGCGCTTCTATTATTTTATTTTATAATATAATATTCTTTTGCGCTAAAGGTATAATTATCTTATACTAAATATATTAATGTCAAGATAATTACCACTAAAGAAAACCTTTTATAAAAGAACAGTAGCGCTAACAAGACTATATCTTACAATTTTTGATAAAAATGTCAGTTTAGTCAGCTAATTTATCTTTATGTTTCACGTTCGATTCACCAAAAATATTATGTTAATTAAAGATTTTACAAAAATGTGCAAAAAGTTTTTAATACCAAGGATAAAGCCAGAAGTGTGTGTATTATAAAAAGACACACTCTCATCCGAATTCGAGATACTACTTGTTAAGTGACGGAATGTATCCATTGCCCTGAGTGAACATCGAACCCACAACCATCGCGTTTACTGCACACGTGCATTCTCCCACTGCACCATAATAGCCTATAGAATATTATTTTTTTTATTTTCAACTGGTAGAGATTCCACATTTTGAGGAACTGAGGAGAACCAACTTTCGGTTCGATTTTAACATTTCTTGCTTCTTCTTGCTTTTTTTTGAAGATTGTTATATTAAAAGTGTTGTTATTTCGTTGGTATTGAACCTACAACCACCGCGTTCAGTTAGATATATTAAAGTCATTCACGAAAATACATAATGATCAGCCATTAACGATTTTGACACAAAAACGTCGAAATGTATAATATTCAAACTTTGTATATATATTTTATGGTCTATTAATATTAGATTTTGAAATGCGAGTCTACCTGTTACGACTCGGACGGTTTCAATAATCGGTATTCCGATCCCATATCGAATTATAAAACGAAATAAATATCATTGTGAAAAAACTCGACTAGTGGCGCCTGGCGTGCGCCGGCCGAGCGACCCGTGCGGTCACAGAGGTCCCTCGTACCTTTGTAGAAGACATATAATCCTACTTCGTATCGATTGTTGTTACTCGATAGTAATATAAATCAAATTCTCCGCTCAGCTCTATGAACGTGTGTGTTTTTACACAAGCGTACGTCCTCGGAGTGTATAAATACAGTATTTTACTAAAAACTGACAGTTGGTGAACGATTTCTATATTTTATTAATATGGGTCGGCCCTCCGTAATTCTTCCAACACATTAAGTTATGTTTTATTGTTGCATTAATTAACGTGTTCGTATGTCGTTAATAAATGTAGTGTGTAAATGACATTTTTTGTTAACGAAATTTATATGCTTATGAATTATTAGTATTAATGTTTTTGTTGCTAATTTATGGCTGTGATTTGCTTACGCTAGACAAAGACTAGTGTTAAGGCGCTCCGCTTCCTGCTTTTCGCCGAATTCTGGAGGCAGTGTGAAGAAATGAAAATATTTCATTTCCTCCAGTGAGAATCGAACCCGTAAACTGTCGCGTTTATAATCACACACTTGTACTTTCTACGCCACGACCTGCCAGAGTTATTCTTGACAATAATACTATATAATTTAAAGGTTTTTTAAGATGGATTATGCTGCATAACTTATGCATAAAAAACTGAAGCGTAAATGAAACGAAGAAATTAGTAATAGAACGCCAAGTCCTCTGCTAATATTTAAACAGATGACATGCTGGCAAAACATCAAACAAATAACGACTTCCCGTGTGTAATGCAAGTAATAACGAATGCAAAACAAGTTTTCATTAAAAATAAAGTTTAAAATATTTAAAGACGACCTTCAAAAAGTATTGTAGGTTATTTACTACTAAATATATCTGTGTTGTTGTGGGTTCACTAACTTTACTTACTACTCTGGTAAGAAAGCAGAAAGAAAAAGCGAGGCGTTAAGTTTTACCTCGTAATGTCTCGCAAAAATAGGCGGGGCGGTAGGTAAATGGAGGGTCTGTCGGTAACGTTAGGTTCCCTCTGTCTACCCTTCTATATGCTGAATACAGGCAGACGCTGTTCCACTGCGCCACGACGACCGCTTAACTAAAATTAATTAATTAATGTCTTAGTATACATCTAGTGATCTAACATCTTAAATGTGTTGGTATGGCGCTTCGTCTACAATAACTCATAAACGTCACTTAACGAATTAGTAACAATCGTAAACATTTCGTTCTAACGTCCGTGCGCCAACACGGCGCGGTAAAAATCAAAGCCATTTTTTGTACAACCATTACTGTGAACTACCTTTTTTTTTGTTTTTGATACACCAATTATGCAAAAGAACTCGCTTTGGACTTGCTAATTAAAGTATATTGTTAATTGTTCGAGTTCGAATTCGGATATGCCACTGTAGGGATTTTAGTTTTAATTAATGTCACCTTGTATGTCTTCTTGACGCCCATTTAGCTTATTTTTTTTGTTGTTAATTTCACAGTGTATCCCGCTTAGATAGCAGGATATGCAAGGGGAATCTAGAGTTATCGCTTTAGTTTCGAGACAAGTAATAAGCGACGGATAGGACCCAAACTTATTTATTAATTTTTTTTGTCTGTTTGTCTATGCGTTTGTGCTCGCTAATCACTGAAACCGACATATATGCAGTTTTCACTATTGTATTTCGGTTCGGATAACAATTGTGTTTGTTTTATTTATATCGATTCGTAAATAAAAAGTTATGGCAGTATAAAGTATTTTGTTTGTTGCATAATAACTGTATTATTCAATTCAGTTTTGGGAATAAATTAAAATGTTATTAAAATCCAAAAAAGAATTTACATGAGAAAATAAATAATCATGTAGTTCGAGCAATCGAAGCCTCGAGTGGATCGCTAGTTGTAAAAATCTAATCTGTATAAAATTATTTTGTTCCATGTAGGTACACATAGTGTAAAGATGCTAAAGATTACCATACCAGATTACGTCAAACATGTAAAACTTAAAGTTAATGCCTGCTCGGACTCGAACTCGTGACCCTACGCTTATCTTTTTAACTACCGTGTTGTAAATAATAATATTATGCAAATGCACCGAAGAAAACAATTTCATCGGATTTATGTAGGGCCTCAGCTTGTTTATACGTTGTATAATTGTCATTAACGACGACAGAGCACCGGAAATATAAACGTCGTTTTAGTTTGTATCATTGCTGTTTACGCTGTGATGATTTTTATTATACGTACCTACACTTCATTTATGCAGAGAATTTGTGTTTTATTTTGTTTTCGATACTTGTTAAGTAGGTATTTTGAGTTGCTAAAGCTGCTTTGACAAACGTGGTACTTGTTACTTGAGTAGTTAAAACTTTGTATTTTGTACTTTTTTTAGATTTACTTTGTACCCCGTCCTCAACGTAGGCAGAGGGAGTGGTTAGACACTCTGTTGCCCACTTTCCGAAGCCGAAGACATTGCGTGCTAATTGCGGTTCTAGTGAGAATCAAACCTACAACCTGCGACAGGTTTACAGTCGTAAAAATATATAGATTATACCCAATAAATATTACATATGAATCATTCTTATCTTCAAAAAAGTGAGTCAAATAATGGCTATAACAAAAAAATAAGCTCATTAATTATTATTATAATTTTGACCAAATCTTACACCACACAATATAAATTTTAAGATTAAACTTAAGAAGGCTTGATGAGGAGGTCTTGGTCACAAAAGGCTCGCCTCTTTGTCCGCGAATGAATAGTTTGATTGACGTCGCAGCTGCGTGGCTAATACTGGGTAGGTACGGGGTTCGTGGCGTGGGCCGCTTTGGAGGCTTTTAACTAAGAATATCGATATACGAGTACACTCGTGGTATCTTCATGTATAATCGTTTTCTTGTATTTGCTTCGTTTTTTGTTTCTTGTAGGTACTTTTTGATATAATCTTGCTTTGAAACTTTTAATTCTGTTATATAAAGTTATTCGTTTTATGAATTTTATAGCTTTGCGCTACCTATTGTACAAAACACTGCGTTTCATGTCGTTTTGGAGATGAAAATAATACGTTCTTTCGTCGAACCTACAACCGTCGTGTTCACAGTTATGGTGTTACGCCACAAAGACCTCTTCTTGTAATTTTTAGTTATCAATTTTAATAGGTTTAAGTTATGTATTTTAATACTTTATGAAAAACCTACGTACATGTTACCATTGGATATTAGTTGTATCTTATTCTTATAGTCGCAGTCAGTAAAACCCATTTCAATATTATTAATAACAACGCATTTTTCTTGTTATTTTTGGTTATATTATTTATTAAATTTGTGAATTAATAATTATGTAGTTCAAGCGGGCAAAACCGCGCGCGAGACGCTAGTATAAACAAAAATATTTATTTATTTCATGACATCAGGCAGATACTTATATCCATCTAAGATACTTTTGTTGAAAGCTCGATGGTATTTTAATGGTTTCGATGTATCTAACATGTACGTTTTCTTAATTGGATAATTTTAAGCATTTCCATTAATTAAGGAAACTGAGGAGTTAAGAGGTGGTTATGTTTATAAATTGTTAGTTTTGTCCGACTCTCTTGACTTTTGACCCTATTTCATATTATATTACTGTTAACAACGCAAATTGTTTTCGTATATATTAACATGTTATTATTGAAATTTTGATCACCTGCGGCCTAATTTATCATGTACATACTTGTGAGGGAAGTATAGTTTTTGTCTCTTATATTCTAGGCTTTATATTTTATGGTGTGGATTCAATTTCCACTCGAGGAAAACAAATATTTATATTTTCATTCCCTCTCCCTGATAACGAGGTAAAGCGCGGCGTTGAGTTTTGCAATGGTATAAGAACTCTCCGGAAAGTGGAGAACGAAATTGTCTGAATGGGATTGGAGTATCTTAATACTAGGTACCCAAATTCCCTCTGCCTATTCTGCTGGCCTGATAAACTAATAACGTTCATACGTTATACATATGAATATGAAATGCGGTAATATTTTTTAATTTTAAAAAGAAATTTGCCATAAAATTTAGCAATTAACGTCAACTAAAAGTTTCACGACGTCGCCTCATGAAATATGAAATATACAAAATTTATTACAACTTTAAATTAGTAGTAATTTTGGAGCTTCACACAGCGTCCACGGTGTTTCGAGACGAGCGCGTCTGTTCGTTTGATTGACGGCAGGCGCCAGGCCGCGGTCTCGCACCACACTTAATTTCCCTACCATCCCTTTGTGTTGGACCATTGTTGTCGATTGTTAAACATTCTATTAGGTGTGCGTGCGTCAGTTTATATTTTCGAGAGTTACTTTAAATCGTAAGAGCACCTCAGTATAGCTTCACGCTGTATACCGCATGTAAGTTGGTAGATAATCTTTTTTTTTATTATAAAATAAACTTAATGACCTTGAAGTAATACCTAGGTATATAATTAATAGACATACTATATTATGTTTATTAAAAGATCGTATTTTGAAACTTTTGGTTCCCCGTAATAATGTACTCGTAAACATTAATTAATTTTATACTAATCATAGTACACAAGTGTACTTATTTTAAAATTAATTATTTCCCTACTCTAGTAAACAAACTGCGGGGTTCAGTTCCGCCGATAGGCTCTCTTTGAGTCTTTGTTTTCCCTGCTACATATGTGGTTTAAGTTAACAAGAAAAATAGTC
>DWNA01002278.1:0-12145 GCA_018249835.1 Heliconius besckei
TTGTTTGAAATGAAGTGGTAATTCGCATACCGGCCGGCACGATGTTACATAAAACGAACGGTACTCACATTTGTTTATGCTCAACGAGATGATTGGGACAATTGCCGTCCACCACACGTTCCGTCTCGACTGCCTGCTAAGGAAGAGTAAGAAGCTATGTAAATATCAACTATCGGTACTCCGTGGACCGGGCGTGTGTCCCCCTCCGCGAAGCGAAACTTGTTATTGAACCGCAGTCCACAAGCTACGTCTTATATATATTGAAGTATGTTGATACAAGTATTCTTGGATGACGCTCGTACCAGCAAGTATACTATACCAGAGCGATGGGGTTTTCCACGTTGTAATCTAGAGAAATATATTTTAGCGTCCAGGATGTTTATATCGTTATAGTAGTGTTTGATATAAATAATAATGATAGCAATATTTTTAATAAATTCGACGAACTAATCTTCAGTTCAATTGTTTCACAGTTAAATATGAAGTCAGGTGCATTCTTATAATCATAATACAAACTACAATCAAAGTATAATAATGCAATTTGTATTACGGTATATTCGTAGTTTTTTTTTATTTATTATTAATAAGTCTTGACTTAGATAATTAAGAAAACTTAATAGGTATAAATATTTACAACAAGATTAAAATTTATTTGTTTAATTTAATTTAATTTTGAATACCTAATAGATGATGGTTTCCCATCTCTTACTTTACATACTATATGGGGTATAAATTATTGGGTCCAGTCCAGTGACCAGCTCTATCACCTGTATCTTTCTATTCTTCACTTCAAGCCACAAATAAAGAAGTTGGTGATATTTAAACAAGGATATCACCGGTTTGGAACTTGTGCTTTTCGGGATTTCCGGTTGCTACTCAAAACTTTGAACCAGACATAAACATACCTAATCATAAAAAAGCATCACGTTCATTCAATTCATAATTTTTCTTTTCAATTATAAACAAAAGTTATAATTTCAATGAATACTTCTTTAATTTTTTTTGTCCAGTGCTTTATAGTACCTTTCCCACTCGAGTGTCAACTGTTGTCTACAATATATCCATGGACCAAAAAAAAGCTGACCAGAAAAGTTGGGAACGCAGGAATTTAACACTCAAATATTATCAATTATTTAAATTTAAAAATATAAGCTTTTCGAAAATGTTATAATGCAAGAATATTACTTACTTAATTCCATAATCGCAGGATCATCAATCAGGCTAGGCATCAAGAAAGGCTATATCGTTGCACATTGAGAATAACAGTTTCAATTCCATTTTTATGAAATAGCAAAATATAAATTATTGAATAGCATAATTCATATTCGTTCCGATGTGTATCCTTAACAAATGTACCTACTAGGTATAATATGAATTAAAAAAACTTTTCGAATCAATCAAGTTGGGGTTAGCGAACTTTTATTTATTGGAAACTAGTTGCCGCCCGCAACTAAGTTTGCTTGGACTCGAGTCTTTATCAACCTTGTCAAACAACTTCCATTTACAAGTATAAGTGCATAGTGCGTAGGTATGTACTTCCAAAAGACACCTAAACTATGTATTTTAACCTGTGTATGTACCTATATATGTATGTAATATTCTTTATTACCTCATATCTTCAGAACCGCTGAACGAATTTATATAATTGAGGTATCGTTAGATTCGTTTTAGCAGCCCAAGTGTTCGTAGATAGGTGACGTTAAAAAAATAATAATCATGGTGGCTGTTGCGGCTGTGGGACGCCATTGGACTTAACCCCCCCCCCCCCACATTCCCTCCGACTGCATAAAACTAAAAAGAAAATAAACAAGCCCAACAGTATATTAGGATTAACAGTCGGGACTTATAAGTAATTCTACCTATTATTGATTGAACAATAAAATGACAACAATTTTTTTATCAATTGGCAATTTAGATAAATTTTGGTCCTTTCCATCACTGAGATATTTTTTCTTTAAGATCAAAGTGCATTTAAAATATTATAAAAAAATCTGCTTAAACATTATATAATCAAACAATTTTTTTGCTTAAAACAATTTAATTTTCCCAATTATACACAAAGTACAAAACACATTGTAAAATGATGACAATCTTTATAATTATAGATGTCGGTTTCGATATTACACGATACAAGAAATTATATTAATATAACACGATTTTGAAAAATATGCATTTTAAATTTAAACTTTTTTTTCGTTCAATAAGCTGTTTCTACTTGTTTAATACTATGTTATTATTATTATTATTAGTCTTTGAATATATTTTCTTGTTGTATTTTTTAATTTTTGTATTTCATCATAAAATTGAATTTAATTTATTTTTCTTAATAAAAACTTCGAGGTAACTTCCTTCCTCTTTCATTTATGTAGTATTTAGAACGAAATTTCTGCTATCATAAAATTTTACACCTTAAGATTTGGTTTCGATATAACACAATACACATTGCCTTTATTTATATTATTTCAAAGTTTCGTATAACATGGTTTCGATATAACACAAGACAAGGTCTCGATACTACACGGTGTACAGTATGGTATACCTGGTTTCGTATAACACAGTTTCGATATAGCACAGTACGAATTAACCGTGTTATACGAGGGATGCCTGTACTCCAACTTATTTGGGGAAATTTAAATTATTAACTTGTTCACACAGTACAATAAATATCAAAAGGCATTAAATTTCTACACTTATTGCTTTTACATAAGCAATGTTTTCTTTGTTTGATAGTAGTAAAAGTATTATTTTGTGTATTTTCACCATAATTTATAGTAATTTCATTGCCAGGGGATATATCAGTAGAGCTGAATATACATAATTTTGGTATTGGACTATTAATTCTAACTGGTAATATTTCAGAATTGGGTTCACAGCTATGATTTATATAGCGCCCAATGTTTCCAAACTTGCTAGGGTCTACAAAAGTTTGAATAGTTTTATTGTTAACATGTTCTTGGACACAAAATATATAGTTCATTTTATTATGAGTTTGGTTCAAGTTATGTCGGTATGAAACTTGTGAATTTGTAATTATCTCACCTGCATATTCACATATAAAAGTACCTCCTAAAATAAAGCTATTTGTAAATAAACCTAAACCTTTAAATTGATTTGTACATCTTTCAACAAATAAATTTTTAACAGGTCCATTTTGAACTAGCCTGTTACCACATTGCATAGAACATTGACAAAATTCATTGCATTCAATAAAAGGAAACTCTTTGAAATTTTTCTTTTTACTGAGAATGCACAAATGTTTACTAGAAGTTTCTTCTAGATAAGAAATATAGTTGGCGCCACCTGAAATTTTAAGGCAATAGCAAGAATCTTCTTCGCAATTCCCTCTACATTTGCAATTATGAGTCAGTTGAGAATTAAATTTTTCAGTTAAGCTTTCATACTCATTGCTTTTCTCTACAGGACCAAGAATATTTTCTTCGACATAAAATATTTCATAATCCGAGTGTGAATAATCATCAGGCATTTTTTTTTTCATATAATGTAACCACGATAACTAAAATAAAAATAACTAAAGCTCGAGGTAAGCGATATACCTAATTTGAAATATTATCTACAGAACATATGTATAATGTGTGTTTTTGTCTAAATAATAATTTTGAGTAAAATACTTCAAAACACAGAACACATGACAGATGACAAGTACCGTATCCATGTATCCATAGATTAAATATAAATAGCACACATACTGCTACTTCACATTGTCAATTCACCTTGTAAGTCAAATCTCAGTGTAAGAAGTGTTGTTTTTACGTATTCGTTGACAGTGAAGTTTATGAAATAAAAGTTTCTAGGTAGTTTTATACACTTAAGTTCTTTGGCTAATCTGTACCACTGATTATAAACACCAATACTAAAAAGCACAAACTGGTTATAGTTATATATGAATATCAAATGTTAAAAGAAATATTAAATTAAAAAGTATTTAAGAATGTAGTATGTGGCAAGTCATTTGAAACCTTTAAGAATTTTTAATGCGTTCTTCGTTTTTAATGCCACAAGCGTTTGGCTTCCATCTAGACGCTTGTAAGCGCGTTCCCAGACGAACACGTTTGCGTTTCGACAGACGTCGAAATTGTTTCAACTTTGGCGTCAGGCTTGAAATGTTGCAAAAAAACAAAGGAAACTAAAATATCGGCATTCAGCAGAAAATCAGTCTATGTCGGTTTAAAATAGTGATAAAAGCATGAAACAAGTAATACGTTGATATTACTGTGTTAAATATAGAAATTTAAAATGATTTTTAATTCATTTTGAATTTGAATAGTACACTAAGAATAATGTTTCATATATTTCACTCGCTTACTATCTTTATAAATGTATTTTGTATGACTTAGCTTATATTAAAATTAATCAATAGATATTGGTACATTTGACCTGCGTTCATGTGGTGTTTACACGCTAGTGTTGATGGAAGGTCGGCAAACCTTCACAAGCGTGTTAACGGCCTATATTATATTTAGCAGAACAAATCTATTTGGTGTATTTTTATGGTATTTTAAGCATAAAAATAATTTTATTTTATACTTCTGTAAATTATAAATGAATATTTCGCTTATAATCCTATAATAAAGTTTATTAAATACACTCATTTATTGAACACTAACTCCCTAAGACGGAATGACCATAGACATAATATACAAACGTCAATGTGACAGCTTATTTTTAACCTGTTCGTAAGTGGTTGTCAGTTGAGTTATTATGTCGGTTGTCTGTGCATGAAACTGCGGTCGCGCAGGCGCAGTATTATGACGTGACGTAATTGTCCATTCATACTTTTTGTTCATTCAATGAGACAAATATTTTATTGACTAAGTGTTGTGTAAATCAAATTACAACTGTTACTGTCTAAGTCAATTCCACCATGAGTTATAATTAGCTCAAGCTTCCAGTGAAGTGATTATTAGTGTTAAGAAGACATAAAGTGCATTCATTGATAAAGTAAAGCGCACGTATAGAGCACATGCGCATTGTGAGAATAATTCATTCGATTTAAACACTGTGAGAAACAACGTGGAAAAATGAATTTGCCTATTTATTTTCTGGTGCTCACGTTAAAATTACCTAGTTACTTGTAGCTTGTTAAAAACAGGCTCAAGTAGAACATTACGACACTCCGGAAGTGGCGGGACAAGCCGGCCGAGGGGCTCGTTCCGAAAGAGATAACAGCGGATGAAAGAGATAAACAGTTATGGATTTAACATGGCGGACGAAACGCGTAAAGTGCGAGTAGAAGAAAGATTGAAAATTAAGATTGGTATGTAATATTTCTATTTGTTTATTTAGATTATACTTGTTTTTTTATTTTGTGTAGGTTGTTCAAAATTATCATAGGCTAGTCTCCTTTTACTTTAAGTGACAAGTGAATTGTTGTCAGTGAGATGAACAGGTGGTACACAGATCTCTTGAGATTTCCTGTCTAGATTTAAAGGATATAGTGGATTACAAAATTTTCGGGAAGTACGAAGTATTTTGAACGATGTCTTTGTATTAGATCTTATTTAATTATTGACTGTACAAGGGCTAAGGTATCCTTTGTTTTTGTCATTGAACACTTTGACAGTTCGCGCACAGTTTATGAATGAATACCGTGAACACAATGAACTCGTGCTAAGATCATATTAGATTAGATATCTGGTGTATACTATTGTATTAGTCATTTACCACATTAATTCTATTTACATATATAAAAGTACAATCTTTGTATTTTTGAAACAATATTATACTCTGAAACTTTTTACTTTTATTATAGATACATATATTTCATCATCACATCATCAGGAGTCTTAATAACAAATAAAAAAATCCTATGAGTTATTGTAGAATTTTGACTTTATTATTTATTCTTCTCTATTGATTAAAACATTAATTTACATATAGTAAAGAACACAATAGTTATTGACAAATTCAAAAATAAGTAATTACTATATTTACTATGCACCTATTATATACAATGTGTGACTAATTTATAATTTGGTAATGGTTTGTTGGTAGTATTAAATCAATTTATACACAATTTATCATTTTTATTTAAAATTTATATTACTATTTCTTTTATTTATGTTTTAAAGAATGCATTGAACATGTTTTTTTTAAGCACAACTTACCATCCTTTTTTACCTTTTTCTTCAAATTATTTGAGAAGATCAACTGTGCTATCAATAGGTTGATTATTTCTATTAAATATATATGATAGTATACAATATATTGTAATTCTATCCTATAACAATCATTTATAATGAGTACAATAAGAAAACTGATGTCATATTTTACAAAAAAAGTGCATGTGTTTTATAACATAAAGAAAATTCTGCTTATTAATAGTTATTTAGAATAAAAGTCCCTGATTGATTCCCACTTGGAAGAATGAGCTATTTAATATTTTTATTCCTACACAAAATTTTGAAGTGGCTCTTTAAAATTTTGATGTAACATTTGAAGACTTTCTAAACTTAACATGATGAATAAATTAAATTATTCAAAAATTGCTGTTAGTTTATATGATGTAGGATTCTGGAAAGAAATAAACACATTATAATTTTATAGTAAAATCGCCAAAACTAATTGTTATAGAAAATGTGCATGATTGATTTGTGTCTGTAGCGGCGCGAACTCATAAATCTAAAGATAACACAAAGTGTGTCTGACGAGATAAGGGTGCAGTATGCCTTCCGGGGCGTGACCCTAGACCCTTTCAACTGTTCTGTTAGATATAACATACAATGAACCTTAAATCATAATATCAGAATGCTACTTTCATACTAAAACTTATATATAGACGTCATATTTTGCGATAACCTTATTTATAACAGATGTATCATAGTGTTATTTTTGTGATTCATTATTAAACTATTTTAACAGTGTAACCCATATTAAGTCTAGAAGTTTTAATATTAAGTTAAATAAGATACTCGACAATGACAGAATTATATTTACACTTTCCAATTTAATAAGTTTGCTATATGATTGTTCTATAATGTTATATTGCTAATTTGTTAAGGAGTAAGTATTCAGTATCCATGTATCTAATATGTATTCTTGTATCTTCATTATAACTGTAAGAGTTGTTAATAATTTATTTACATTATTTTTTATTATTTTTTGCAAATATGAATATTTCAAAACTTTACATCTTCTTATACCGATGTATGACGACTAAATTGTGTTTTTGTATTTCATATAACATAGACAAGATTTTGCATTTAACTATTGCATAATATACTATTATTTTTACTAAATTCTTAAAATAGGATAATAGAGATACATCCAAGCTATTGCTAAATAAAAGTGATAGGTGGTGGTAAAATTCATGTAGTAGAAATTATTTTATAATCTACAGCCTATTTATAATTACTACAGAGAATGCAAACCAACTTAAAAAACCTTTAATAAATTATTCATAGGATATGTGTGTAACACATAAAATTATTGTATAGTGTTGTGTGGGTTGTTGGTGCCAACGATAAACACGGCAAGTTTATACTTTATGCTTATGGTAACTTCCGTTGAGTCTGTGCCTTATCTACACTGCACCTTTGTTCCTGCCATTACTTAGTTAACCCATCCAAATAGGCCACTGCTAATTGAATCCTATTACTTTTAATGAGCTAAATGATTCACCATCCAACACCTTTTGCAACAACTCTGATACAACATTAATATTTTAATTAAAATGAAACCTGTATATGTTTGTTTGCTATGCTTGCATTATTTAAAGATTAAAAAAATGCTAAATATACCATTATATTATTAGTCTTTTAAAATTTCAAAAAATTGTGTATAATATATAACATATAATAATAATAATTAGTTGTACGTGATATTGATAATGATAAAGCACAATAAATATATATCATTAATTAAAAGGCCAGTCGTGGCGCAGATGCACAAAGTGGGACTGCAAAATCGACTGGTTGCGGGTTCTAGATCCCCTCTCGAGGAAAGGAAATAATATTTTCATGTCTCCTCCTTGTAACGAGGCAAAGCGCGGCGTTGAATTGCCATTGAACTTCTCTATTTTCTGTACAACTAAGGCTCGTATTTACCGCTCTCAATTCTGAGATCGATCTTCAAAAAGATTTACAAAACGCAGGCAACGCAACTTACCCACAACCTGTCGCGTTTACAGTTGCACGCTTGTGCCCCTGCGTGTTCAATTTATACTAAGAAATTATTAAAAAAAGGTAAATACAATAATTGAATGGAACGCACATATGTATATACAGTATATTTAAAACGATTTATACATTTATGTAAAACTAGCGACCCGCTCGCGGCTTCGCCCGCCTTAACTACTGAATTATTCATATAATGTATGTTTGCAAAGCACTTAAGATAATGTGAAAATTAATTAAACCCTAATGCAACCCGCATTTTCGTAGATTCAATAAGAATTTTCCAATTGTTTTACACAGCAATGATTTTTTAGTAGGTACCGTAATTTTAAATCTGTGCTACTAATCTTTTCAAGTACTTATTAAAATATATTTAAATTACTATTTTTAGATAGTTAAATGACTATTTTTAAACGGTAGAAATTATAAACAAAAACTTACCTACTAATAACTACTACAAAAAATATGAAAACAAATATATCGCGCTGAAATAATACATTCAACTCCAATGATCCAATACGTCCAAACGCATCTAAATCTTCGTTGCTATAGAGGCAGGCGGGTTTCTTTTTTTCCGAGCTTGGTTAATGCTGAAGAGGGTTTTCTGTCCCTGATGAAATGCAAGCACTACGTGGCTGCCTGTGAGGAAAATTAAATAGAATGCATCGGCCGGGAATCGAACCCGGGCCGCCCGCGTGGCAGGCGAACATTCTACCACTGAACCACCGATGCGTGTAAGGCAGGCGGGCGCGGCGGCCGCATGGCGAGCAGCGAGCCGTTTCGAAGCAAGGATTTTTTGATATTGTAACAACTTCTAAAGTACTTATTAAAATGAAAAACAGTAAAAGACAGTTTTGATCTACATTAAATGGCTAACGTAACTAATATACTTATTTATATGCTGAGAGAAAGGGATAAGTGAAACTTGACTCGATACAGCTGAAGTGTGAACGGCGTGATGTGTTAACAATTAAATGCGTTTTACTCCTAAAACTATTCGCAATTTCGAAAAAGTGTAAAAAGCAAATTTTATCTTCGTTTAACGTAGAAATTTAATAAAGTATTTTAAGGGATAAGGATTAATACCATTATGGAAAAATATCCCTCACAATAATAAATATATTGAAATTACTATTTTTAGACAGAAATATGATCACTTCACGTCATTCTTAAAAGATACGAATATGCTGTCGCGGACTTTTTTGTAGATCTCATTAAAAGGAACAATATTCCAGTACATTATTTTAATGTTTTACTTACCATTAAAGCAGCGCACGCGCGAAAGTGTCTCAACGGGTAGGACTTTATACACATTTATCGTATTTATGTTAATTTACATAAGAATGTACAAATAATAAACTATATATAAACCTTCCCTGAGAAATACTCGACCTAATGGTGAAAACCGTATCAAAATCCGTTGGGTGGTTTAGAAGCAGAAGAGTTAGAAAGTTCAGACAGACACGAAAAGCGACTTTGTTTTATAAGATATAAGATAATATATATATAGGATAGGATAGGATAATGGTATTGAAAATATAATACGCATAGCGAGTTGCCGTGTCGCCGTCGTGACAGTCAGCGGGGGGGTGTGGTGGTAGTTACCGCTGTGTCTGCCATAGACCACACTCCGTGAATGGGGCGGACTAGCGTTTTCCATTCAACCTAACCATTCATGGAAACTCGTCTCTCCGTTAATGAAAAACGCTCTCATTTGTCGTCGTCGTTCGTTATCGATGCGCGTTTTCCATTCAAAAGCACTTACTATCAGTCTATATGTAGTGATAAGATTACCGTACACTTTATTAATGAATGCAATTGCATGAATTAGCTAGTGGTATTTGCTAAATTGTTTTTGTAATTAAATTTTTGCAGGCGTGTCTTGCGGGGTGTTGACCTCGATAGTATGCCCGTTTATTCATTCTCTACCAATTTTGGTTTAACGATGAATTTTGTATGAGGTTGTTTAGATTTCACTTTCGGTGCAATACTATAGACTGTTAGCAATTATTTTATAGTAGATACGTTATAAAAATTAATATGTGTGATATATAAATATAATTACCCCATAAGCAACGACCCATATAAAAAAATATTTGGAATAGTAAATGTCATGCAAATGTAAATAACATTATACTAAAATAGTTTTTTTTTTGTTAAAATTATATTACAATATTTATAACGAACGTTTGCTACAAGAAAACAGGTGGGTGAAGACCTAGATTAGAATTTGCTGCTGGGTAGCTTGTAGGTGGGAGCTGTAGAATATGATTAACAATAAATGTTTAATTATATATCGTAAAACATTAGAAATTAATAAATTACAGTAGTCATTTTATTACGCCATATCATATTTTCCAGAATACCATATAATATTTAAAGAAATAATAAACATTGTAGGATTTTTTACACACACAAACATTTCTAAATTATTCAATGAAAACACCTTGTGTTGATTTCGAAAGAGTGCGCCACGCACAAGTGTGGAAACAGCGTAATCACGATATTCGCTATTGTAAACGCGAAGCCAACACAAGACGCGTTTCCTCAGATAACCATAGTTAACCATTGAAAGGTTCCCGTTTCACTCCCACGGCCCAGTTCGTGGCGTGTGCTGGCGTCGACGTATTAGCTGATGATGACGGTTGTTTTTGCATCAACAATTATGTGCAGTTTGTCGCAACTAGCTAGTTTCTCTCGTATTACAATTATAAGTTTGTGGGACTGTTGGTACAAGGTCTTTGTTTCCCCCTAACAATCGCCGCGATCTTTCTTAACCACAAATTATGCGTGTTACGATGAGTGTTAATTTAGACAGCGTTTAAGTGAAAGGTGCATACAGACGCACATACACACTTTCCCTGACATTTATAGTAATGAACGACCTTCAATGGCCGTAGCTGAATATTTTGATTGGTAACTGTTAAGTTTAAATATATTAATATTATGTAGATAAACTGCTGGTTATTCTCGTTATAAAATGTAGCGCTGGTTCCTTGCAAGTACTAGAATGGATATATCGGTCACGGTCAAATAAAGGAGCTCCACTTATTTCCTCATCACAATTATATATATATACATATTTGTATGTTGTACTATTTTATGATATAATCATAATCAATGTTTAAGTATTTTAATTTTTTTTATGGTAACCAATAAGATATTTTCTTAATTGTAATTATATAATCAATTATTTGCTTATTTAATTAAAAACATGCTTAACCGTTTCTCGTGTGGTCAACGGTGTCAGTCATGGGTTGAGGACTGAGGTATGCCGCTCAGTACCTCGCCTTACTTGCCGTATAAAGCTATATCTTACGAGGTCGTAGTGTATGGGTAGTTGCGTAACCAATAATAAACCTAACTTTTATTACTATTATTTGACTTCTAAACCTACCCACGCATGTTTGATGTTTACTCAAAGTTTTGCGTTCTTCTATTTTTGCTATTATTTTATAAGGTAATTGTACTAAGTGTAATCAGTAGATTACACTTATATAAATTATATTATATAAAATATAAATATGTATAGTATATGTAGTAACATATACTATACATATTTATTTTAATTAAAAATTTAATGGGGCACAAGTGTTACTGTAAACACGACAGGTTGTGAGTTCGATCCCCACTCGAGGAAATTAAATAATATTTTCATTTCTTTGCCTTCTGGCGTCGAGGCAAAGCGCGGCGTGGGTTCTTCCACTTAACCACAATGCTTCCAGAACTCAGCGGAAAGTCGGAAACGGAGTGCCGTTCCCTGAATCCGCTTAAAATTGTGAAAAAAAACTAAAAAGTTAATATGAAAAATCGTTCTTTTTTTGTTACTAAATAAATTACTATGATTAGGAACTGGTTTATTAATAAAAAAGATAATTGTTATTGTTTTGATGTCAAGGTGCTTAGGAACGTAAATGTAATACTACGAGTATGGTGACACTCGAGCGTAGCCATAAGGTAACCAAATGACGCGTGTAATTGTAGATACCTTGTTGAGAATATTGTATATCATT
>DWNA01002279.1:0-12145 GCA_018249835.1 Heliconius besckei
GAGGCGATTATAATAGCGATGGTTGTTTAAATTGTATTAGAATAAATATCTTCAACTATACTTCTATACTAATACAATGAAGGTGAAGAGTCCGTTTGTTTGAACGCGATAACCTCAGGAACTATTTGCTCGAATTGAAAAAATATTTTTATCGATATATATAAAATCGAAAGGTCACTCATCACGAAATCTCAGAAACTACATGTGCTAGGAATCTCAAATTTTGGGAAATTGCAATATTCGACTCCTAAGGGGATGAAATAGGGGTCGAAAGTTTGTATGGATTTTTTTTAAATCGCCACCGATTTTTATAAGATTTGAAATCTAAACTCTTAAAATTATTTCTTTGAACACGTGTTTCATGGTTTATTAGGATTCACCCCTAAACGTGCAAATAAGCGGGCGAAGCTGCGCGCGTCCGTTAGTTTTGTATATTTTGATTTTCCCTTATAACCTTCATGCTGGCTCCTAATGAATATCATGCAAAAGTAAACTATAGACACTATACTTTTTAATTTTCACCTTTAGGAGATAACATTTTTTATCGCAGCGGGATTCAAAACCGCGCCTCATGGACAACCCGTCCAATTTTACTTTAAATATTAAAATATACTGTCAGTATAATCATCAGTGGGGAACGGAGTGTCTTAACACTAAGTTTCCTCTGCCTACCCTGCTGTGCGCGGGATACAGCGTGAAGCTGAAAAAATAATAATAATACTAATAATCAAAAAAATAGTGTTTTTATTGGCAACCAATACTGCAATTACAACACTATGTAAGACACCGTAGCGTAGGTACAAACGTCTAACGCATCGGATTACTTCACGAGATTGCGTGATATGATAACTTCTTGGAACACGAAACGGACGGCACATTGATCAATTAATCGATTAGTGAATATCGATACTTGGTTAACTGTTAACTAATGTTTTAATTATTTAACTGTAGTTAAAAAAAAATTACCCTTTACCCTTTTTTCCTTATACCGGGGTAGGCAGAGTTAAAATCCTCTTTACCTGAATTTTAAAAGGTGTGTGTCTGGCCTGATCGAAGATAATAATTTATATTCTCAAGCAGTGATCGAATCCATAACCATCTTATTTATAATCAAACACTGTACTACTGCGCCACGATGGCCTTTGTATTTTCTAAGGTACCTAAGGTAAAAAAACTTTTAATGATATTCTTATAATGTACCTGGTACGTATTATATGACCACTTACTATATCAATAAAATTGAGCCAAGCACCCTATAACCCAAGCAAAAGCCTTAAATAATATTAATTTATATATTTCAAGAACTTAAGATTTGTAAGTAATAAAGTAAATAACTAAAATATACCTATGTTTATACAGCCATGCGACATAGAACGTCGCGTCGAATAGAATACATTTTAAAGCACGCTAGTTAAATAGGGTTTAATTTGCAATAGGTAGTTCTGGTGAAAAATATATTTTTTTATTAATATTCTAATTTACGGAAATTAATATTTGAGCACGGGCTCATGTGTATGCAATGCCACCAGAATTCGTCGGAAAGTGGGAAATGGAAGCGCTTTAATTGGGAACAAAGAGTGTCTCAACACTAAATTCCCAAGTTCCCTCTTCATACCCCGCTAAGTGCGGGATACTGTATGAAGCTAAAAATAATAATTTTCCTCGCTCTGGCAAACAACGCAGGTTCCACCGCTCAACACCCAAAATCCCTAAAATTGAGCGGATTTAGAAAAAATAATATCTTAGCCCACTATGAACACTACCTACCCTGCTATGCGAGAAAACACGTGAAAGTACTTTTAAAAAGATATTCAACTAAAAATGGTAAAATAACAACGATTCTTAATAATATTGTCTTTAATTTCGTAATCTAATAATATCGCTATCAATGAATTGTAAAACGTGTATTCAGTACAGCAGTAATTCGATCGTTCCGCGAAACCGGATGTTTTTATCTAGACCCCTGAAAATGGATACGTATTTTTGCGACATTTGTGTTTCTATACGGATTCGTAATAATTAAATAAATATAAGTAACTGAGGTATGACACGTAAACGTAAATCGAAACGAGTGGAAAAATACTGTTGATTATTTTTACATATTTTATTTGCAACTTAAAATTATATGTTTTTTCGCTATTTTTGCTTAGTTGATTGAAATGTGTAAGCGCGTGGTTGTAGGTTCGATTCTCAGGTTTATTTGAACCACCTGGTTTTACCATCTAACTATAGAATATTACTGAATTCGGCGTAAAGTAGAAAATAGAGCGATTCTGACATTAAGCCGTCAATATTTTGAATTTAGACATGAATATTTAAAATTGACTTGATAATAAAGGAATAGACAACATAGTGTTATGGCACTCCGTTATCTTTAAATATCTATTAAGTCATTATAGTCATATATAGATTTAAAATCATTATATAATTTCCACATATAAGATTTATATTAGAAAGCTTATTATAGTATATAAACAATAAGCGTTGACGCCTGTGTGAATCATTCGCGGGATTTACAAAACATCACGTTGGGTATTTGGTAGTTTCTTATTACGGCAACTATGAATGACTATAAGATGATGTTTAAGAACATTTTTGCTCGTACATACAAAAAATATTGGACATTGTTTCTCAAGCTTTAAGCTGTATCCGACACATAGCAAGGTAGGTAGAGGAAACCTGGGAACCTAGTGTTAATTTTACCCCCACTTGTCGAGGAATTCTGGAGACGGCAAGTGCTTCGTTACTAGAGCGAAGGAGAGGCCGACAAAAATAGTCTGTTTTAAATAAAAAATCTGTCTTTCTGCGTCTTAATTAAATATCGATGCACAGGCCACAAACTGCATTATTACTTTTATATTAATACTAGCGGCCCGCTCGCGGTTTCACCCGCGTGAACTATGTTATTATTAATTTCTGTCTCTATGACTACGTCCTAGTGACGTCTATGCAAAATTTGAGACTCCTAGCATTTGTAGTAACGAAGTTTCATACACACTTTCAACCCCAAAAACAACCCCTTAGAAGGCGAATATTGCAAATTCCCGTCTTAGCGAGCACCTACGTACTATAAGTAACTCCTATGCAAAATTTAAGATTCCTAGCACTTGTAGTTTCTGAGATTTCGTGATGAGTGAGTGACCTTTCGATTTTATATATATAGATAAATACAAATTGACTATAAAATATATAAAACAATAACAATAAGTAAGTAGGTACATAAGGAAACATACCTAAAATAAACGTAATATCATGAACACATCATCTGAATGAGAAGCCTTATCAGTATAGATTATAATTGTTTTTCCCCTACAATATACTTGTACCAACGATTTAGATAGAAATAACGTTGGGTAAAAGATATCGAATAATAATATTTTATTATCAATTTGCTTTTCTAAAAAAATCTTTACTTGCTTTCTTTTTAATTTGTTTTCAGCTTTACGCTGTATCCCGCATATAGTAGGGTAGGCAGAGGGAACCACTTTCCGCTAATTTGTTGACGCATTGCGTGTTGAGTGGTGAAACTCAACACCGCGGTTTGCTTTTGTACCACAGCGAAGAATTTAAAATATTAACAATAACTCATTCCCCCGAGTGTAAATCGAACCCACACCCTTGTCCTAACGAAAGAAATATTTCAGTTCATTTGGTCCTGAGATTAGCACAATCGGCTGAGATATTTAGATAGGTTGTTTGGCTAAAACAAACTATCTAAATGTCTGTAAGCTGGTTCCATCTTTTAAACAACGGAATCGTCAACCTGCTACGTCCAACCCGTTGGCCGTTTCCCACAACGTCACGACTGCAAACGCAATGTATGATTAGACGCCCTATATTTTGTACTATGACAGAAATGACGCGAGGAAACGCCTACTTCTGCAATGACGAAAAGCGGTTTTGCCGTTCGCCTGTACACACGTCACTTATATATGTAGGTTGTGGTCGATTACAATGTCTTTTACGTGTAAATTAGCTTAGAAATTTGTATGACCGATTAATTAATTGAGAAAATTAGTTATTTCACACTAAAAAATGATTTTTTCACCAAAAACCCATAAAAATGTTAACGTAATAGGACTCCGACCTTTGCCTCTTGAACGATATCCAAGATGCGCGGGTTTGATTCCTGGTAATGTAATTTTTATACGTATAGGTATTGTATTTTACAAGACACTGCATTTTTTTCATAATCCATTTTCCTCATATATATTACTTTAAACGAAAAAATTATATCATCAAATACTCATTATATATTTCACAGTAGTTCTTAGCACTAAGACTAAGCTAAGATACCTAGAACGAGAAGGTATAAAAGTCAATAGCACTATAGCTGTAGCTGTAGCTGTAGCAGACTGTAGGTACAATACAATGCGCATAGATGTCGGTATTGATTTTCCGCTAGCCAACCAGCGGCCGACGAAAACACCTCACTAACGCGATCAAGTGAGACATCGCTGAAAGTATTCGGACTTTTGTTGTATATACCTCTAACTAGCGAGAGCCACCCAAATACGGCTTCGCCCGCTTAAACTTATTGTTATATTTTAGCCAAATTATACATAAGTTAATTGACATTAAAATAAATTCAAATCGCATAGGATTATAACGTGGCTTAACCTCGCATCTCGTCTAAATGTTTAACTAAAACAAATACTAAAAGATATTTTTTGAGGATAAAACAACAACATTGTAAATCAATAACGTGTTTATCGATTATTGCGAATCCTAATCTGTCACGTGAGTAATCACAATTTGAAGATCACTGACGCAATGTTTACGAAGTTTGTGAAATGTAAGCTTAAAATCAATGTATTAGGTATTAATATAATATTTATTTTAAGTGCCTAATAATATGAAAAACCAATTAAATAATCGAAAGAGAGCGCAAAATGATAAGAACTCGCCAATTTTTTATATTATCAAGCTCTACCCTAGATCTACCTCTTACGTAGTTATAATGAACCTTTACGGTGGAAAATTTTGTTTTTACCTTGAAATTAAATAGAAAATGATGCTTACCTAATATAATACAGAATTTGATAAGCAATGAAATTAATTATAATCATTTACAAATATTATATCATTTAAAAACAAATGATTGAATATTTAGGTAAAGTCATTGTTCGAGAGGCCATTCTTAAGGGATTGTTATCGGCGTCCTTTTTGAGTTTTGAGACGTGCTTGACGTTTGCTATGTTTAAGACAATAGACGTTGATTCATACAAGCTACGGTTAAGGCGACCGCGCCACGCCATATTCATCTCTAAATACTCACCTTCGAAATACTGCCGACATTGATTTTTACGTCATTAATTACGTTAAAATCGCTTGCACATCATTTTCCATTTTCTAATCTATTAGCTGATTGTAAAACTGATTCACAATAACACATCCCATTATATAATTGTATTAAAACTACATTCGTACAAGTGAATCTGACTCACCTATTGTAGAGTTTTCTTGGAATAGTAAAATGAAAGTCGTTATTCAAACATGAACCATGGATCGTAACGCATTCCTTTATTGTTGCAGAAATCAAAACAGAAGTCATCAGCGAGGCTAAAGTTGAAACAGATAATCAAGAAGAGGAAATGAAGATTGAATCGCACGATACTCGTGCTACGCGCACTACCAGCATAGATAGCGACAATCGTTCTGATAGAAGTGAAGAGGAGGAGTGTAGGAGGTCACGGAAAAGAGCAGCTTCTTCATCGCCTTCACCTTTACCTCTAGATAAAAGAACTGCACGGTTTGAATGTCCAAAGTGTTTCCAAAGATTTGATTCAATTAACGCTTTCGATCTCCATCGATTTACAGCCCATGGTGATGACAACAGAACTGGATTTGACGATTATGTAGATTATTCCAGCAAAAAAATCCCAGAAATGCTGCGTAATCGCCATATATCTGTAATGGAAAGATGTGAGCACTGTTCTAGAGAATTCCCCTCAGGCCAAATCCTAGATATTCATAGAAAAACATGTTCAGCAGCCACTAGAATATCGAGCCCAGACCGGGAAAGACGAGAAGACTTTTTTGCTAAACTTGATCTTAGAAATAGGTCGTTTGGCATACCTGGAACTTTGACACCACCGATGGATCGATTTACGCCGAAGTTCGACGATGGGCTCACCAATGGTATTAGACATATTGATGCAGCAAGAGACTTAGCCGATATACAATCAATTCTGAATGTTACGTCAGCTGGAAGTCTCTTGGAAAGATTAACGGGAACAAGAGTAGCGCTAGAAAATACTGTACTAACTCCTCCTGACACCATAGTTAAAGAGCGTGAACAAGAAGAAACACAGGATAACTTTGCAGCTGAATTTAGGCGAATGAAGCTTCGCGGAGAATTCCCATGTAGACTTTGTCCTGCTAAGTTTCCCAACTTAAGGGCTTTAAAAGGTCATAATAGGGTTCATCTGAGTGGAACAGGACCAGGCCCCTATCAGTGCAACATGTGCCCTCATGCATCATTAGATAAAGCTGCCCTTGTACGTCATATGCGTACACATAATGGTGACAGGCCGTATGAATGTGCTGTTTGTAACTACGCTTTTACCACCAAAGCAAATTGCGAGCGACATTTACGTAATAGACACGCTAAAGTTACAAGAGAAGATGTAAAACGCTCAATTATTTACCATCCGTCTGAGGATCCTAATAATGATGAAGTCAACTCAAAACTTGCTCGCGATGAAGTTAAAAGATCGCTTGCATTCCATACGCCAGAAGTTGAAAGACGCACTGAGCCTACAGGCCGCATTACACCATTAACTCACTATAACCCTAGTTTCGTAGCCGATAGGCATCCAGTAACCTCCCTCACAAAGGCATTACCAGATACACCTACATTAACACCTAGAGAAACAGAGCAACCAATGCCTAGAATAAAAGTTAAGGGTATCGGACAACTTACACAAATACCAGAATTTAGAACGCCAGAAATATCATTCAAAACTGATATTCAATCAGATCCATATAATGAAGAAGTTCCCGTAGATCTTAGTACAAGTGACAACAATAGTTGCGACGTTCTTGATCTAAGCAAGAAAAAACGCGATCCCGATGATGAGGACACAAAAATTTCATCACGTTCGTCATTTGATACTTCTGCGTCAATTAATGCTACAGCTGCTTTTGAAAAAACTAGATTGCTTCTCACTCAACAGAGACTTTTTGAAAATTCATTACCTAAAATAGACCCCGCATACTACGCAACTCAATTATCACAACTCTATGCTAGTGCAGTTCCAGGTCTACCTAGTTTACCACTTCCACCCTCTTTTCCTATTAATCCTTATTTTCTACAAACCTCTTTTTTTCCCCACCCTACTGATTCACAAGAAATTGCCGAAATAAAACAACGTATACAAAAGGAGATAATACGTGGCCTGAGTATGTCTGGTGGAAGATTAGTTGAACAACCTGAAACTCAACCCAAACAAGAACCTGAGGAAGAGGAACAAAAACCCATACCATTTCCTACTACACCTACACCACCTCCACATTCTGAATCGCCTCGACCTATAACCAACAATCTTATTTCTCCAAACGATTCTGTAAAAATGGTAATTAAAAATGGCATTTTAATGCCAAAGCAAAAGCAAAGGCGTTATCGAACCGAAAGACCCTTTTCGTGCTCCCAATGTTCAGCTCGATTTACATTAAGATCCAACATGGAACGCCACGTCAAGCAACAACATCCCCAGCACTGGAGTGTCAGACGCCCAGCTCCTAGAGCACCGCCACCATACCCTACACCAGACACTCTAGCTGATAGGGTCAAATATGCACTACTTGCTCGTCATTTAGAAAGACCTTTGCAAGCTGATCGTTCTCCTGTAAGAAGAGATTCTGATGAAGTAGCTGACAACGAAGAAGATGAAGATGATGCTTTGGTAATTGATGAAGAACCAGAGGATCTTAAACCTGCAGATGAACGAACAGCTGCCCATCGAGCCGCAGCGGAAATTTTAATGGCCACAAGACAACAAGAACTTAATAAAGATTTTGATCTTAAAATAGCAGGCAACCTTATCAACAAGCCGATACCAAATACTAAAGACAAAACGGAGACGGGAACGGATCCAATTCCAAATCAAGATAATGTTCCTGTAGTGCCAACCCGTAGTGATGAAGAAGAAGATGAGGAAGGCCTAGTAGCATCTACTAGTGAAGGAAATAACTCTGGAAGCGATGAAAATAAGTAAGTTGATAGTTTAATATACAATCAATATTTAATATTCAATCAACTGTTCACTAGAGCTCCTCCGGATTTCTTTGTCGGTTCAAAGTTTTCTTAATAGGGCAATACGTATTTATCTTATAAACATTGTGGTAATATTTTTGTTTTGTTCGTTAGGTCTGAATCGGAAACAGGAGCACAACCGCCCAAGAAGAAATCTGCTTACAGTTTAGCACCAAACCGCGTATCTTGTCCGTACTGCCATCGTAAATTTCCTTGGTCTTCATCCCTTCGACGGCACGTGCTCACACATACTGGACAAAAGCCCTTCAAGTGCCCTCACTGTCCTCTCCTCTTTACCACAAAATCTAACTGCGACCGCCATTTGCTGAGAAAACACGGTGGATCCGCAAAAGCAATACTTGCCGAGCCTATCCAAGATACTATTACGTCTCAAACGAATGACAGCAGAAGTGTACCAGAGAGGCCGTTTAAATGCGCTTCGTGTCCGACCAGTACGTTTTCGTCATTAGAAACCTTAAAGAAGCATATGGCATCGCGACATGGGAACGGAGAATCTCAACCAAGTTCTCCAAACCCTGAAGAAGATGGAGACGGCAGTTTGGTCTTTAAATGTCATCTTTGTGAGGCCTCGTTTGGTGAACGGAGTGGGGCGTTGGGACATTTGGCTTCTGTTCACTCTTCGGAGTATGAACAGCTTGTAAGCAAAGGCGCTTTGGATGCAGCCAGTGATCGCAGCGAAAGTGCTGATGATGACGATAGAGGAAAATTCCCTGATCATGCCAATAGAAAGGTTAGTTAACTTAAACAAATTTTCGAAATTATTTATACGGATAAATAAACGACCAGCACTTTTTTATTCATACAAATAAGTTTGGAACGACGATATAGATTTAATTTCCGTTATGAAACACTTTTTAATTAATGGTTTAATATATTTTTCTTCAAGTAAAAGTAAAATTTTGTTTTCAAATTTAAAGTAAAAATTGAAAAAGTATGTAACAAATAATATTGCTTTCAGGTTGTATGTGCATTTTGCATTCGTCGTTTTTGGTCAGCAGAAGACCTGCGTCGTCACATGAGGACTCACTCTGGTGAACGTCCGTTCGCCTGTGACCTTTGTAGACGGAGATTCACTTTGAAACACAGTATGCTACGGCACAGAAAGAAGCACAGAGAAGATACTGATGATGAAGAATCTTCTCCGAGAGAAGATGGCACTAATGGGTGAGTTTTGAATTTTGATAACTTTTAAAAGTAAATACAATATATTTTAAATGCTAACATAAATGATCCAATTCCGTTCAGTAATATTTGCCCGAAAATTGAACAAACATTCTACCTAATTACTAAGAAATTGGATTTTATTATAGATATCGTTACCAAGAAGACGACGGTTCCGGCAACGAGATCCCAAGCAACGTAAACAACAATAACTCTCCACCCTCCGCGCCCTACGACAAGAAACTCAAATTGGAGATGACGTCACGCAAATATTCCACCGAAACGGAAAACGATACGGAAAACGGCAGCGACTTGATCGGAAAGCTCTTAGGTATACCTGATAAGACTATTATCAACAAACTGTTATCATCTCCCGACGAGGCAGCCAAGTTTTTGGGAGTCAATAAATGAGAATACGCAATAGTCCTCGTGACTCCCGCCAGACTGATTTTGGCCCCGCGAGGACTAAAAATACCTGTTATCAATAAACAAAATGATACAACGCCATCTAACAACGAATAGTACTTAATTATTGCTATTTTAAAGTTGTAAATTATAAATTTTAATGATATTTAAACGCTTTAGTGGACAACGATTTGTTTTTATATTATATTTCTATACATTGCACATGGCTAATATATTATTATTGGTATAATACAATTATTAGGACGTTTTGCTTCAGCGCCATCTATCGGCGAATAGTTTTAGTGTTTTCGCATAAAAGTTATGCACTTTTTTTGTATATAGCGCAGATGCCTTAAAATAGAGTGAACCGTCCTATTCTGCCTTATTGTATATTAATTATTATAATAATTATGTGGGTACGAGCAACGAAGTTCTTTATAGTGCCAGTTTATAAGTACATTGGTGTTTGTTATTAGGAAAGTTACAGTTGAACCTCTTTTTTGGTCAAACTTGTTTATGACCCATTTTTATTTTATTTAATAATTTTATTATAAACTGTGTAAAAATATTACGATATTGAAAGCAAATATCGTTATTATTTTTTTCTATTTCTTTCTTTTTCTCTAAAACGTTTATTATCCTTTGATTTTCGTCAATGAGAACTAGTTTAAAATCATTAAGAGTTTCAAGTGTAACTCAACCACGTTTGCATTTTCATCTAGTCGCCTCCACATTTACACTCCCATTTCGTTAGTTGTTGTGAATCAGCCAAATAGTGTTTGCAAATCCAAAATTTTCTAGTCAATTTATCTTAAATCTTTCTATGTAACCAAATGTCAGTTTCACCATTTATTAAGAGTAAGATGTAGTTATATAAACCCATAATAGATGAACCAATGAATAGATATAATCTTTATGCTATGGTATAATGTGTACTTAGGGTGTTTTATATAATAGCTATCTTTTTTCCTATCTTATCTTTTAGTAGTATCGCTAATACGATTTTTATAATCTTTCAATATCTGTATATATTTGTAGTTATTTTTAAGTATTCTAGAATTGTGTAGAATAATTTTGTTTGCTCAAATCCATGGCATTTCTTGACAAAGACTTAGTTTGCTTGTAAGAATCTAGGATCTCTTTATAGCTATATAACCAAAGGCTTTTGGTGGACTTTTGTTTACCTGAACTAAGTAATTTTTGATATTTTTTTATAAAATTTTGTTTTAATTATTCAGATGTATAATTTTATTTGAATTTTAAGTAATTTTGGTGCATTAGTGAGTTATAAACTCAGTAGTATTTAGTTAGGTTAACAAATCAGTCTCCATGAAGGATTGACGATCATACGCTAGAATATACCTAAGTTGGAATTCGCTTTGTATTATAGAAGACGCTAAAGTATATACCAAATACAAATTATATTGATGTATATTTAAAGTATAGCTATAATTTATTTGATTATAATAATAATATAATTTTATTATACATTTAACATTATAAGCAATATTATTATTTATAAAGTGTTTATAAAATATTTAGAGCACCAATTGAATTTTATTATTAATATATTAAAATTGCACTCTAGTATGTAACAACTAGAAGTAACAACATCATTAAGAATATATTTTTAAATTCCTGCTTCATGTCAATTATAGATAGACAGGGTGGAAATATAAAAAAAATTGTAATTATATAAAATTTCCATTTCTGTATTAGTAATAATTTGCTATTTTAATACTAAGCGTATTAAGTTTTCTTTTAGATATTAATTATCGTACTTACATAGCTAATAAATTTAGATATAAGTATATAAATAAGATGTGGCAACACCGCTTGGCCTTTCAAAGTAGTTTGTGTGTTTAATATATTATACTGTTATTTAAGAAAAGTAATGTTAAAATGAATATTATATACATAATATGCATGATTCTATGGTAATTATTACTATACTATAAGCCGTATTTACTATTCACTTTTGCCTCTCTTACTTTATTTGCAATATGAGTGTCGTTTTAAAAACGTTTTGTGAAATACATTATGGTGAAATTAATAAAGGAGTACTGCTTTTAATATATGTTGTTTTATTTGGCTAATTAAGAAATTATAAGCCAATGGGCGCATTTGGGTCGTGCCTGAGTGAACGCAATGGTTGCGGGTCCTAATAACAATTGCATTGGACAATCCAATCCTGCGGCGACGTAGTTTTGGTACTCTTGAAACCAATATTGTCAATGTTGGATTACTATTTTCTTGGCCAATCGTAACGCCGTTATAACTGACAGTTAGTGTTGTACACTT